>APFE030879243.1:0-133681 GCA_000404065.3 Pinus taeda
AAGCCTGGCTTTGTGCTTGTCAAGTGAGCCATCAACTTTATACTTGTTCTTGTAGACCCACTTGCAGCCAATTGGTTTGGTTCCCAATGGAGGATCAACCAGCTTCGAAGTGCCATTCTTTATTAAGGCATCATACTCCTTTTGCATTGCTTCTTTCCATTCATCATGAGAAGTAGCTTCTTTGAAGGAAGTTGGTTCCAAATCTGTAGACAAATTCAATTCACAATCATAAGAAACATCCATATCAATAGGTGAATCAGAGTCATCTACATCACCTCCATTTTGCCGGTTTGAATTTCTAGTTCCTGTCTTTCCAACCTCATCAGGATGAGCACTTTCAAGTGTCTTTGTCAGCCACTTTGGGGGACCTTTCTCAGATGGTCCAGGCTGCTCCGTTGATTGAGTTGGGACTGAATCAAGGTTGAGTCTCCCAATTCTGTCAATCACATCACTCAAAGTATCATCCGTTGTTGGAGTTTCATGCGAGGGAGAGAGTGCTTCAGAAGAAGATTCCACAGGTTGATTTAGTATAGGAACCCCCCCTTCTAGCTTCTAGATGTGGAATCTGATTATCAAATTCTTGAAATGATTTTGCATTTGAGAATCTATCCAAGCGATCAAGTTGCCGCTCAATAACATTGTCAGTTTTGGATGATTCAAGAAAAATTACATCTCTAGATACAACAAACTTTTTATTGACTTCATCATAGAGACGGTATGCTTTGGAGGTGTTTGAATATCCTAGGAAGATACACTTACGACTTCTTGCACCAAGTTTGTTTCTATGTACCTTTGGTACCAAGGCATAACATGTGGAACCAAAGACCCTGAGATGCTTTACTGAAGGAATGTGCCCACACCACATTTCATAAGGGGTCTTGTTTCTAATAGCATTAGATGGACATCTATTCTTTACATATACAACACATAGAACTGCATCAACCCAAAACATCAATTTTACATTTTTGAAAAACATCATGGAGCGCACCACATTTAAGATTGTCCTATTCATTCTTTCAGCTACTCTGTTCTGTTGGGGATTATAAGGCACAATTGTTTGATGTTTGATCCCATGTTGGGGAAGATAGTTTTCAAATTCATTTGAAGTGTATTCTTTTCCATTATCAGTGCGAAATAGAGCACCAATATGGAAGATTGTGCAAATACATTTTCATCCATGTATAAAGTTATTGGAATGTATTGGAACCAGCAATCAGATTTGTTTTCAATAAAAATAAACCAACACAGTGCTGGTGTACGTCATCAAGAATGTCATCATATATTTATTTCCAATTTGCAGAAGGAAACAGGAATTGGGAAACCATAAATTTGATGATGAGTTCAAATTTTCTATGTGCTGCTGAATGTGAAATCATGAAAACACTGTTTGCTATGCTTTCCTAAAATGCAAGCATCACATTGCTTAAGTTTCCTAGGAATTGTAGGCAAACTAGTAACACTATTTTTCTTCAACAAGTGGAGGTTGTCATAGTTCAAGTGTCCAAATCTAGCATGCCATAATAAACTTGATGGAAATGTACCTTCTTCATAATGAGAATTGTATGAGAAATTTTGTGCATGAGCAGAGGTACCTTGCAGCTTGAGAAGCCTTTCTTCTTCTATCCCCATCATGACAAGTGAGTGGTTTGATGCTTTTCTCACCTCAAGCTTGCCATCAAACATATGAATGGAGTGTCCTTGTTGGCGGATGTGGACCAAGGACAACAGGTTTCTCCTGAGCTGTGGGAGATATAGAACATGATGCAGAAGAAAGTCTGGAAGACTAGGCAATTTAAGTCTGATTGTGCCAAGCCCTGATGGCTTGAGTTTTGATTTGTCTGCAAAGTATACTGCTCCATCAACATTGTCGGTAAATTCTTCAAAAAAATCTCTTCTAAAACTCATGTGGCAAGGTTTTTCTGAATCAAGCAACCAATCATTTTTCCAAGAAGCAAGTGAAACATTAAATAAATCTTCATTTACTCCAATATTACAGTGTACCACAACATAGTGAGCGGATTCAGGTGCTTTGCCTTTCTCTTTGTCATTAGTTTTACCTTTGGGTTGGTTTCTTTCTTGCTCAATTCTGCCCCAAGGCAACTTGCATGTGGATGCATCATGTGATCCATCTCTTTTGCAGCGTATGCAGTGCAAATCTGACTTTTCTCCTTGAGAGTGTCTGCCCCCCCTGCCTCTAGAATTTCTTCCTCTTTCTCTGGAAGAATCTTGAGCAAGATTCTTTTCTCTATGTGCAAGGCACACAGCCTCTTTAGAAGACTGAGGAGTTGTCTTTTTCCCAAAAGCTTTCTCTCTTTCAACAAATTTTTTCACAAGGGAGTCAAAGGTAATATCTTTGAGGTTTCCATTTGCTTGCAATGACTCAAGATAATTTGAGTAAGTGGGATAAAGTGCCTTGAGAAAAGCTATCAGAGGAATATCTAATTCAAGAATAGTGACTTTGATATCATGCATAATAGATTTTACTTCTGATGCAAGAGCAAGAGGATCATCATTTTGTAATTCAAGGGTGAACAGTTTAATCATGAGTTGAACAACTTCAAGTGCAGAGTGTGAGTCATAGAGTTCCTTCAATTTTTGTAAGGCTTTGAAAGCATTTGAAAATGGCGAAATATGGCGACTCACCTCTTCATTTACTGATGCTACAATTAATGCATAAGCCTTGCTGTTCTTATTTTCCCAAATGGCGAATTCCTTGTTTGAGGTAGGCTGTTCTAGCTCTTTGTCTCTGTTGCCAATACACACTCCTTTCCACAGCTCATTAAAAATGAGAGTTGTTTGATTTTCCGCGACCATTATGGATAGTTCTCCTTCCTGGTGAGAACCACTCCCACAATAGATATCAATGAATGCATTTTAAATGTTTTTTTTTATCCTGCTGCCAATATATAAAAAATGCACTTTTGGTGGTTAAAAATTGCACTTTGATATATTAAAAAATGGGAGACAACACTATATATGAAAACAACGCTTATATATTATTTGTCCATACAACACTGGACTCCCCACTATACAACGCTCGTACCATACTGCATTATCTTTGGCCCATTAAGTTGATAGCATTAATACCACACTGTTGACCACCATATACCACGTTGTTTCGTATATATATACAACGCTGGAATATATAACATGCTTGGCAACTGATGTGATTTGCTGTGAAGTTGGAGAATAGGCTGACATACACAGAGCCACTGTGATCCCATGCAGGGATCTTTGAGATTGTATCAGGTCGAATCGTCCAAGGGCTGCGTGAAAAAAAAGGGTTGCTCGATAGCTCGTTGCGTGGGGAAATTGGGCTGAGAATCATGAAGCCCTGCACAAAAATTCTTGGGAAGCGAGTTAGATATTGCGTTGATGGTTCCAAGATAATGAAGATCTATCTGGATCCTCAGGAGCGCAATAACACAGAGTACAAGTTGGAGACCTTTGGGGGAGTTTACAGAAAACTGTGTGGAAAATATGTCGGTTATCTGAGTGGGCCGTGGGGTTTAGAAGGCCTACGGACCTGGTAGGCTTGATGGTTGTGGAGGGTGCCAGAATCAGTAGAATGATGGAGAGTCGCAGGGTGCTCGGTGAGGTTACTCGACAGTCTGGAAAAGTGGCTTGATGGCCCTCCGTTGCACAGTGGAACTCTGTGTATTCAATGATGAATGAAATTTCGCAGGGGATATGAGAGAGATGTCAGCCTGCAAAGGATACAAAACATAGGCAAAATAGGTAGAATGGGAGTTACAAATTAGAGAGGGAAGCCAAAAATGGCGCTGGTTCTGATACCATGTCAGACCAGGAGGTAACTCCTCAAATGTGATTGATTTATTCTTTCAGGTTGTTCATTATTATATACAAGAAGGAGTTGATGTTCAGTTCATCTCCCGATGACTCTCCATTTCCTCTATTATTTATTTACACTAATTACAGTTGTTCACCCAATCCCTATGATTAGGTGTCAACACTACCAAGTGCACAACTTGTGCTTGGGTGGAGAAGCTGGACACCTATTTCCAGCTCAAAGGATGACGGAGGTAGAGGCCATTAAAATGGCCACTTTGCATTTGGAGGGGGAGGCACACGACTAGTGGTTTCATGGCTTATCCACTCTGGGGCATGCCAGTGTGACCTCCTATGAGGATTTCACACAGAGAGTAGTGAAGTGTTTTGATCGAAGAGATCCAGAGGCTCACTTAAGGGAGTTGACCCAACTCAGGCAGACAGGGCATCCAAAGCATTATATTTCAGAGTTCTTGAGGGTCTCGGTCATGGTACCAGATTTGTCTGATGCTATGCGAGTATACACTTTTGTAGAGGGGTTGATGGATTCACTGCGTGGACTAGTGAAGTCACCTAGACCCTCTGCTCTACTTAAGGCCGCGACTTGTAACAAGGACTTGCAGGGGGCCATTCCCAAAACCCGGGCACCCTTTCCACTACGCACTCCCTACCCTCAGAAGGGGAGTGACACTAAAACACCCCCAGTGCAGAGAGTAGCCCAAGGGCGAGGGCAGTTCGACGATGAGACCAGGAGAGATCCCAGGAGGAGGAAGTTGTGTTTTACATGCCGGGAGCCATGGGCACCGGGTCGTCGGTGCACAACGGGCAAGGCCCATTATATTGAGGTCATCTTAGACAAAGATCAGGAGGATGGGGTGGAGTTGGAGTTTGGTGGGGAGACAACGAGGGTGTGGTAGAGAGGGGATCACCACCACCACCACCACCACCACATGGGGGGGCATCTTTTGCACCATCTAGGGGAGTCCTAACCTCTTTGTGTGGGGTTCCCAAAATTTTGACCATGAGGATTAGAGGCATAGTGCAAGGGCAGCATGTCTCAGTCTTAGTAGACAGTGGGGTCACCGACAATTTTATTGATGCTTAGATGGTCCAGAGGAGAGGCATCACCACTGCAAAGTTTGAGGGGTTTTCAGTTTTGGTACCAGGAGACAGAACTATGCAGTGCACTCGATATGTCCCCGCTTTGATAGTGACCATGGGGAATTATTCGATGACAAACCATTTCTTCATGGTGGACGTACCAAACACCAATGTGGTGATGGGTGTCCAATGGTTGTATTCCCTTGATTGAGTTACCACCGACTGGAGGAAACTAGAGATGGAGTTTACTGGGTCGGATGGTAAACTAGTAGTTCTTTGGGGCATGCATTCATATCCTCCACACACAGTTTCACCCCACAGGATGGAGGTCGATTTGAGGCATGGGGACATAGCATGGGCAGTAGAACTGTGGATTTTAGAGGCTAGGGGATGAACCACGGCGCCACATCCAGACATACAGGCTATATTGGACAAATATCCGGTAGTTTTTGGAGATATACCACCAGGGCAGCGACCTGACGGGGGGTTTGAGCATACTATAGAGTTGGAGCCTGGTGTGCAGGCAATCATTACTACACCCTATAGGCATCCCAAAGCCTATAAGGATGAGATTGAGGGGGCCATCAGGGAGCTATTGGCGTTGGGCCACATCAGATCGAGTTCTAGTCCATTTGCTTCTTCAGTCGTGTTGGTGAAGAAGGATGGAACTCTACGCATGTGCATTGACTACAAAGTCCTCAACAGGAAGACATTGAAGAGCTAGAATCCCATTACGCGTATTGATGAGTTGATGGATGAGCTTAGAGGAGCCAAGCACTTCTCTAAGATAGATTTGTGGTTTGGGTATCATCAGATTTGGGTGAGGGATCAAGATATCCCGAAGACAACTTTCAAATGTCATTATGGGCATTTCGAGTTTCAGTCATGCCCTTTGGGTTGACCAATGCACCTGCTACCTTTCAATCATGCATGAACCATGTGTTTAGAGGTCAACTAAGGAGATTTGTGCTGGTATTCTTTGATGACATCTTGATCTACAAGAGGACGTGGGAGGAGCACTTGTAGCACCTAGAAGTGGTGTTACATATTCTCGAGGAGCACCAATTCTACGCCAAGATGTTGAAGTGCGAGTTTGGGCTGACGGAGATGCTCTACTTGGGACACATCATCGGCCCAAATGGGGTCAAGGTGCAGGAGGAGAAGATTAGGGCCATTCAGGATTGGCCAATACCTAGAGATGTGACAACACTGAGAGGGTTCTTGGGCATTTTCACTTATTACTGGAAGTTCGTGAAGGGCTTCTCACAGTTGGAAACACCCCTCACTGATTTGACAAAGAAGGGGGCTTTTGCATGGACAGATGGAGCTCAGACATCATTCGATCGCCTCAAGGAGGTGATGAGTTGTTGCCTAGTGTTAACATTCTCGGAGTTCATGCAACTCTTCACATTGGAGTGCGATGCATTGGGTGAGGGGATCAAGGCAGTCTTGTCCCAAGGTGGACACCCCATTGCTTTTGAGAGCCGGAAGCTCCTACCTTGTGAGAGGTCATATTCCATATACGACAAGGAGATGTTGGGCATAATGTAGGCATTGGCCAAGTTTCAACAGTACTTGGTGGGTAACCGGTTTTGGGTGAAGACAGATCACAACAGTCTTTGCCACTTCATGGGGCAATAAGGCCTCAACGATAGACAATAGAGATGGGTTAACAAGGTGCATGCCTATGATTTTGATATTGAGTATGTGCGGGGGAAGCACAATGTGGTAGCCGATGCACTATCCAGGAGACCTATAGGTCTTTTACTCATGAGCATCTGCCATGACTGGAAGGCACAACTATTAGCGGAGTAGTCCAAGGATTGCCGGGCATGTGAGATTTTGGAGGGAAGTTATATAGATGAGTGCTACCGGGTGATGGACAAGGTTATATACTACAAAGGGCACATATTTTTGGTTCCAGGGTCACAGTTGAGAGAGCGTATCCTTCGTGCAACTCATGATTCCCCTTTGTCTGGGCATCGACGATTCAGAAAGACCTACATGGCAGTGGGAGAGAGCTTCACCTAGAAGCAGTGTTGCGAACATCTTGATAACAACCCGATTTTATTTCAAAATCACGATTTTTTGGCCTAGCTGATGCTTGTCGATTTTTAAAGATATTTTTTTGATATCTTAATTTTGTAGATGTTTGTTGATATTTTCTCGATTTTTACGATTTTTTTGTTTTTAAGACCCTTGCCGATTTTATCCTGATGTTGATGTTTGCAACATTGCCTGGAAGGGCCTCAAGGGGGACGTATTGAGATATGTGTAGGAGTGTGAGGCTTGTCAGAGGAACAAGGAGGAGTTGACCCATCTAGCAAGATTGTTGCAACCTCTCTCCATTCCTGAGGGGAAATGGGAGAGTATCTATATGGACTTCATCACGGTCTTCCCTCGGTGCAGGGGAAGGATTGCATTTTTGTGGTGGTCGACCGACTGACCAAGTATGCACATTTCTTTGCCATTCCGACATGATATTTAGCTTCTCAGGTGGCAGAGTTGTTCTTTAGGGAGGTTTTCCGCTTGCACGGACTGCCTAAGACTATAGTCAGTGACTGAGACAACCGATTTATGGGGGTATTCTGGTAGGAGCTTTTTAGGCTAGTGGGCACAAAGCTCACCCCGAGCATTAGTTACCATCCACAGACCGACAACTAGACAAAGAGGGTAAACAAATGGCTAGAGGGTTATCTCAGAAACTATGTGGCAGGGCAGCAAAGGGCATGGATTCGATGGCTGCACTTGGGAGAGTACTGCTACAACACCACACATCATATGTCCATTGGTATGTCTCCTTTCTGTGCTCTATATGGTTATGATGCTTTATCTTTTGCTGACATCGTTTTTGGAGACAGCTGGGCCCCAAAGGCCAAATATTGGATCCTAGAGAGCCAAGACATCCTCAAGGCTCTCAAGGACAATTTGCAGACAACTTAGAATCAACAGAAGATATATGCTGATAGGCATCGGGTTGAGAGGCAATTTGAGGAGGGGGACTTGGTGTACCTTCTATTGCAGCCGTACGGAAAGTCCACTTAGGGGGCCGAAAAGCTGCAACCACGATTTTATGGGCCCTACAGGGTGATTAGGAGGGTTGGAGAGGTAGCTTATGAGTTGGAGCTACCGCTAGGGAGCAAGATCCACAATATTTTCCATGTTTCATGCCTCAAAAGTGTGTTGGGGCAACATGTTACAACAGTTGTGGAGTTGCCTCCACTTGATGATGAAGGGCATCTGGTTTTGGAACCACAAGCCATATTGGAGACTAGGGAAAGGAAGCTCAGAGGCAGGACAATCAGAGAATACTTGGTGCATTGGAAGAGCTTGTCGAATGATGATGCTACTTGGGAGGGCGGGCACATACTTGAGCATCCAACACTGAAGTTGTTTGGGGACAAGCAACATTTGGGAGGGGAGGGCTGTAATGTCCCTTCCTAAATTATTTTGGAACAAGATTAATTTCTACATTTTGGGGCCAATTTTAGAGGAGACGAGGCCCATTTAAATTTTGTTAGAAGACTTAGGAGTTAGAAGTAAGTTATTTTGGTTTTTTGTTAATGGCATGTGGGGGTGACCCACACAAGGAAATACACACTCCCTAAGCCTATGGTTTGAAATGCATGAGAGGGAAAATCAAGGGCTTAGTGAGGGGACCCACGAAGGAGGGAAAAAGGAAGGCAAAAGGCTACACAAAATCTATAAAAGGGAGGCAACACTCTTCATTTGACATCTTTTGGCATATTGATTTTCTTCTCAGTTGCTCGAGCTGCTTAGCTAGGTCACTTGCTGTTTAGCACGAGTTTTCTAGGCGGAGAACTCAACCTTTCTTCAGGGGACTTGGAGTGCCACTCTAGAGAGGTTCATCCATAATCTTCCGGAGGTGATTTTCAGTGTGGTTTCTAGCATTTGTATTCATAGTTTTCCCAGTAGTGCGTATTCCTGGAGGATGCAATGGGGAAATCGAGTTGAGTTCCTTTGCATTCTTCAGAGGAGCTATTGTCAGGAGAAATTCTGGGGGGGAAGCTTTTTGGTGTATTTTTGTTCATTTCGGTGAGTTTTTGGGCTGAAGGTGATAGCTTTCTTCAGTAAGGATTTCGCAGTTCCTGGGGCCAATGTAGAAGGAAGAGACTGGGCACACGTGGGAGGTGGAGACTCAGCCATTGGAGCTGTTCTTTCTCGGGAGAAATAAGGGAAGCCTTAGTGTAGATAGTTGCTACCTTTTCAGACTGTTTGAGGAGGATTTTGCTGGTGTATTGACAGATAGTGTGCTTCAGTACTTCTAAACGCTGTAGGGCCTTTTGGGGGTCGATTTTGGAAGGTCAAAACCAACCTAAACCATTTATGGGTTTTTCTTGAGGAGCCTAGAAATAATTTTGCAACATTTTTAAGCACGGGAGGTGGGGTTTTTAGCCATATCTTTGTAGATGACAATGCAAAATTGCTGGGGACTGCGCAGTGCAACAGTTGGACAGTTGATTGTAGCTTTGTATTGTCATTGCTTCCCCTGGGCTTTGCTCTACTTGCCTTTGAGGCA
This sequence comes from Pinus taeda, assembly GCA_000404065.3. Lineage (NCBI taxonomy): Eukaryota > Viridiplantae > Streptophyta > Pinopsida > Pinales > Pinaceae > Pinus > Pinus taeda. The sequence continues at coordinate 9,431 of APFE030879243.1, forward strand.
AGCCCAGGTGCATTCCTTCCATATTTTGTATTCCGGCACCAGTTTATAATAAAATGGCTTAGCTGCTTCCATATTTCTGATTGTTATGGGTGTATTCGAATTGTTTTGAAATTTTTGCGTTGAAAAATTGTTATTTGCTTGCATATCGCTGTTTTTCCTATTTAGGAACATTACATGAGCATGGAGGACCATATGACCAGATACCCATGGGAGTTTTCTTCATGTAGTGGCAATCCATGGGGGAAGATTTCAAAGTAGCCCTGTGATTCAGAGATTATTTCCAGCTCAAATAGAATGAGAAGGGTAGGTACAGTGGGGGACCGAGTACACAAAAATCAGAGTTGCAACGTACCATTGGGAGGGTGTACTTCCCCACATATGATGGCTCTTCCAAGTGTACAACTCGAGCTTGGGTGGAGAAGTTGGATACTTATTTCCAGCTTAATCAGATGATGGAGGTGGAAGCCATCAAAATGGCTACCTTGCACTTGTAGGGGGGAGTACATGAGTGGTGGTTTCATGGCTTGTCCACATTGGGGCATGCAATGTGACCTCTTTTGAGGACTTCACACAAAGAGTTGGTGGAGTGTTTTGATAGGAAGGACCCGGAGGCTCACTTCAGGAAGTTGACCCAACTTAGACAGACTGGCCACCCTGAGCATTACATATCAGAGTTTTTGAGTGTTTCAGTTATGGTGCCAGACCTATCTGATGCTAGGAAGGTGTACACATTCATAGAGGTGTTACTTGAGCCATTGCGTGGACTGGTGAAGTCATGCAGACCCTCTGCCTTGCAGGAGGCGGTGACTTGTGCTAGAGATTTGCAGGGGACAATCCCCAAGACCAGAGCACCCATTCCATCATGGTCTCCCTACCCACAAAAGGGAGGTGACACTAGACCCCCACCACAGTGAGCAGCCCAGGGGCGTGGGCAATCAGATGAAGAGACCAGGAGAGACCTTCGGAGGAGGAAACTATCCTTCGGAGGAGGAAACTATGTTTCACTTGTCGAGAGCCATGTGCACCAAGCCACCGATGCATAGCAAGCAAGGCCCACTATATCGAGGTCTTCTCGGATAGCAACCATGAGGATGATGTGGAGTTGGAGTTTGGCGGGTGAGATAGTGAGGGTCACGCAGAGAGGGGACCACCACCACCATCACCACCACCACCTGGGGGAGCACCTTTTGCACCATTTGGGGGAGTCCTTGCTTCTTTGCGTGGAATTCCCAAAGTTTTGACTTTGAGGATTTGAGGCACAGTGTAGGGACAACATGTCTCATTTGTGGTAGACAGTGGGGCCACCCACAATCTCATTGATGCCCATATGGTTTAGAGGCGGGGCAACACTACAGAGGAGTTCGAGGGGTTCTTAGTTTTGGTGCTGACGGACAGGACTATGCAGTGCACCCGATATGTTCCCGCTTTGACGGTGATCATGGGGAACTACTCGGTGACAAATCATTTCTTTGTTGTGGATGTGCCGGACACCAACGTGGTGATGGGTGTCCAGTGGCTCTACTCCCTTGGCTGGGTCACCACTGATTGGAGGAAACTGGAGATGTAGTTCACAAGGCCGGATGGCAAGCTGGTAGTTCTTCGGGGCATGCATTCGTACCCTCCATAGACAGTTTCAGCGCACAGGATGGAGGTTGACTTGAGGCATGGGGACATAGCATGGGCAGTGGAATTGAGGATTTCAGAGGTTGGGGGTTAGCCTAAGCCACCTCACCCAAACATATAGGCCATCTTGGACAGATACTCCGTAGTGTTTGGGGACATACCATCATGGCAGCCACCTGACAAGGGTTTTGAGCACACCATCGAGTTGGAGCCTGGGGTGCAGGCAATTATCACCACTCCTTATAGGCATCCTAAGGCCTATAGGGACGAGATCGAGCGTGCCATCAAGGAGTTGTTGGCATTGGGGCACATTAGGCCAAGTTCTAGCCCTTTCGCTTCATCAATAGTTCTGGTGAAGAAGGATGGGACTTTGCGCATGTGCATTGATTACATGGCCCTCAACAAGAAGACCTTGAAGAACAAATACCCCATCCCGCGCATTGATGAGCCAATGGATGAGCTTATTGGAGCCAAGTACTTCTCTCAGATAGATTTGCGCTTGGGGTACCAACAGATCAGGGTGAGGGGTCAAGACATCCCCAAGACGACTTTCGGGTGGCACTGTGGGCACTTTGAGTTCTTGGTCATACCCTTTGGGCTGACCAACGCACCTGCCACCTTTCAATTATGCATGAACCATGCATTCCGTGGGGAGTTGCGGAAGTTTGTGTTGTTGTTCTTCAAAGATATCTTGATTTACAACCAGACATGGGAGGAGCGTTTATAGCACTTGGAGATGGTGTTGCGTATCTTAGAGGAGCAATAGTTTTACGCCAAGCTGTCCAAGTGTGAGTTTGGGTTGACATAGATGCCCTACTTGGGACATCATTGGTGCAAATGGAGTGAGGGTGCACGAGGAGAAGATTAGGGCCATTTGGGATTGGCCTGAGCCTTGGAATGTGATTAAGTTGAGGGGATTCATAGGTATATGCACCTACTACAGGAAGTTCGTAAAGGGCTTCTCACAGCTAGTGACTCCCTCACAGATCTGACAAAGAAGGGGGCTTTTACATGGATGGATAGGGCACAATCGACATTTGATCGCCTTAAGGAGGTGATGAGTAGTTGCCTAGTTTTGGCACTTTCAGATTTCACACAGCGGTTCACATTGGAGCACAATGCATCAGGAGTGCGGGTTGGCGCAGTATTATTTGAGGATGGATACGCCATTGCTCTTGAGAGTCAAACACTCCTTCCACATGAGAGGTTGTATTCTATCTACGACAAGGAGATGTTGGCCATCATGCATATGTGTGGCCAAATTCCGGCAGTACCTAGCGGGCAACAGATTTCGGGTGAAGACTGACCACAATAGTCTTCACCATTTTATGGGGTAATTGGGCCTCAATGACATGCAACAGATGTGGGTTAGCAAGGTGCAGGCCTACGACTTCAACATTGAGTATGTCAAGGGAAAGCACAATATAGTAGCAGATGGATTATCTAGGAGGCCCGCGACACTTTCACTCATGAGCATTTGCCATGATTGGAAGGCACAGTTGTTGGTGGACTCCAAGGACTGGCGGGCATGCGAGATTTTGGAGGGAATTCACGTTGATGAGCACTATAGGGTGATGGCTGAGGGCATTTACTACAAGGGGCATATATATTTGGTGCCAAGTTCACAATTGAAGGAGAGGATTTTCCTTGCAGCTCATGAATCCCCACTATCAAGATACTAGGGGTTCCAGAAGACGTACATGATAGTCAGAGAGCGTTTCACATGGAAAGGCCTCAAGGGGGACATATTGAGATATGTGCAGGAGTGTGAGGCTTGCCAGAGGAACAAAGGGGAGTTGACCCATCAAGATGGGTTGTTGTAGCCACTTCCCATTCCTGAGGGGAAATGGGAGAGTATCTCCATGGACTTTATCATAGAGCTCCCTATGGTGCAGGGCAGAGATTGTATTTATGTGGTGGTGGATCGATTGACCAAATATGCCCACTTCTTTGCCATCTTGACATGGTACTCAATGTCACAGGTGGTTGAGTTGTTCTTCAGGGAGGTCTTTTGCTTGCATGGGCTTCCTAAGACCATAGTCAGTGACAAAGACAGTTGGTTCATGGGGGCATTTTGGCAAGAGCTTTTCAGGATTGGAGGGCTACCTACGGAACCATGTGACCGAGCAACAGAGGGCATGGATTCAGTGGTTACATCTAGGCGAGTACTGCTACAACACCACCCACCACATGTCCATTGGTATATCACCTTTCCGTGCCTTGTATGGTTATGAATCTATGATGCTTTGTCTTTTGTTGACGTTGTTTTTGGAGATAGCTGGGCCCCAAAGGCCAAAGATTGGATCCAAGAGAGATAGGATATCCTCAAGGCTCTCAAGGATAATTTGTTGACAACCCAGAATTAGCAAAAGATGTACGCAGATCGACACACGATTGAGAGGCAGTTTGAGGAGGGGGACTTGGTTTTTTCTGCGGCTATAGCCATATTGCCTGTCTACATTGAAGTAGAAGGGGGCCGAGAAGCTATGACCACGTTTCTATGGGCCGTACAGGCTGACTAGGAGAGTTGGGGAGGTGGCCTATGAGTTGGAGCTCTCACCAGGGAGCAAGATTCACAACGTCTTTCATGTCTCATGCCTCAAGAAGTTATTTGGGGCAACAGGTAACAATAGCTACGAAGTTGCCTCCACTTGATGATGAGGGACATCAGGTTCTAGAATCGGAAGCCATTTTGGGGACTAGGGAAAGGAAGCTGAGGAGCAAAACTATCATGGAGTATTTAGTATGTTGGAGGAGCTTGCTGGATGAGGATGCCACCTGGGAAGGTGAACACATACTTGAGCATCCAACGCTGAAGTTGCTTGGGCATAAGCAACATTTGGTAGGGGAGGACTGTAATGTCCCTAAATTAATTTGTCCCAAGTTTATTTTTCCACAAATTTGACATTTTTGGTAGCCATGGGACCCACAAAATTTTGGGAGAAAGACTTAGGAGAAAAAGGGAGGTCGAAATACTTGGTTAGTGGATCATGGGGGCCACACACATAAGGAAAAACACACTTCCCTAAGGAGAAATTCGAATAGCCAAGGAAGGGAGGTCGAAAGCCTAAATGAAGCGGCCCACGTGGGAAAAGGAAGCTCACTAATTATAAATAGGAGGAGCTTAGCCTCATTTGGGGTCTTGTGTCCATTGAACTCACTCTTGTTGCTCGAGCTGCTTAGCCGCGTCACTTGCTGTTTAGCACTGAGTTTTCCAAGCGGAGAAATCACCCTTTCTTTGGGGGACTTCAAGTGCCACCATAGGAGGTCAAATTGTACCACTTTGGGGAAGAGCTGGAGGGATTCCATAGCCTATCATTTAGTCATTTTCTCAGCTAGTGCATGTTCTAGGAGGACGTAGGAAGGGAGTACGCAGAGGTCATTTCATGGGTCTTCCGGGTAGCACTTGCCGAGAGAATTTTGGTATTGAAGCTTCAGTGGGATATTAGCATTTTGGAGGAGTTCTAGAGTAGAAGATTGCATCTTGAAGGCAACACGAATTGCAGCTTCCAGGGCCAGTGCAGAAGCCTCGCACTGGGCACATGTGGCCCTGTGGGAGCCAGAGGAATAAGTTGGGGTGCTAGAGATTGCCGAGGGAAATAAGGAGAACCTTGGGGAAGTGTAACTTAGCCTTTTGGTGTGATTTGGAGGTCCTTTTTTGTGAGTTACAGGTAGGCCGTATTTTCCAGTAGCTGGAGGACAACGTGGTATTTGGGGGCCGAATTTTAGGGGTCAAAACCAGACCAAACACTATGGGTTTTGGTGGGTTTTTGATGAGGAGCTTGGCATTAATTTTGCTGAATTTTCGGAGCACCGGAGGTGGGGTTTACAATAGTTTCTTTCCAGCAAACAATGTAGATTTCTGGGGCAGCGCAGAGCATCATTGGAGTAGTGTCATGTCCCTTCCCAAAAGAATTTGTAATAGGTTTTGTCTCTCCACAATTTTGTACAAATTTTGTTATGGAAAAGGACCCAAGCAATTTCGACTTAGGAACTTAGGAGAAATAAAGGCCAGATTAATTTGCTAGTGGAAGGTGGGGGCAACCCATGTGGGAAAACACATTGGGCAATTCAAATTGCTTTGGAGGGAAATCTGTTGAAGTTTCTAAGTTTACTTAGTTAGAAACCCTCCATGCACTATCTGATTTATTCCTACCTACTTGTTATTTTCCTTAACAAGTTATTTACAATGTAAATACTGAAAATAAACACTAGTGCATGCTCAACATATTACAAATCAACAACTAAAAGAAACATAAACAAACACACCATTTGACACCATTGTTTTTGGACTAATGTCCCCAGAAAAACCCAATGTGGGAAAACCGGTGCAGCTATCTGAGGGTTTTCTTATTAAGCAATATCATAGTACAATCTGGGTGCCGAAACTGGCCTACCCAACAGAGAATTTTCTTCGCAGTAATGCCTCTCAGTTTCTGACAAATCTCTTGGTTGAAACCCCAGATAATCCTTCTAGCAGCTACTCAGCACTAATGTGCCCCAGAAACCCCAACGTTAGCCTCTCTTTGGACTGTGTTAGCCCTTCTCTACCTCACGCTAGCCCTGTGTCACCCCGGATGGCTCTGCGCCAGCCATGGGAGGCCTTGCATCAGCCCTCTGGCCCTCTACGTCAGCCCTATGGCCCTCTGTGTCAGCAACACTGGCCTCTCTGAGGCTCTGCGCAGTGCCCGACTGCCTCTGCGTGGCCCTGCGTGAGCCCTGGCTGGCTCTGCGTCACTTTCCTTGGCTACTGTGCTACTCTCCTGACATTATATTTGCCTCTCCGTGTCTCTATACTTGAATGCTCTGCGTCACTTTCCTTGGCTACTGTGCTGCTCTCCCGGCACTATCTCTGCCTCTCTGTGCCTCTGTACTTAAATGCCCCTCAGCAGCATCTCCCGATCACTAATTCTATCTCTCTTAGCAAATCCCGCTCTAGAGAATAGAATGACTGATCACTCTGGTGTATTCTCCAAGAGACCCTCAAGCCTCCTCTTGTACTTTTCCTGTTGACATATCAACGGTCGAGATTAAGTTCCTAATCAATGGCCAAGATTAGATCTGGCTTGATCCATGTCTTTTGGACCATTCTAACACAGTTTCATCTTAATTCCCATTAATATTTTATTTTCCCTAAGTTTAGACTTAGGGACTCCATTAAAAATATTAATTATTTTAGCATCTCCTGAACTGTTTAGAATCTGCCCAAACCCTTTTTGGGTATTGGAGATCTCATGTGCTTTAGCCTCTCCACCAATTTTCATGGCTAGAGCACATCTGATGCTATCTCAAATCAACACTCCCTCTTAGCAAGGACTGTGCTCTAGCAATACTCCTTACTGAGTATTACTCTAATCATCCGGCATCGATACCTGTGCTGATGCTAGGCCTTCCTGCCCAACATCCTCTACATTGCTGCATCCTGTACTGCTGCCCATGGTTCTGCCACTACCACTGCTGCATCTATACGACAACTCCCTCTGCATCCGTGCTGCTGTTGCTCCTTTCTCCCAGCACTGCATCTGCACTGCACCTCCTCTCATCATGTTGAGTCGTGCTACTCACTGCTGCACTACCACTTAGTTATTGAGAAGTAAGTAACTGATCTCCCAATCTGACCTCCCTGTTGGGCTAGAGACACCCACTAATGCTGAAGCTCCCTTTGCCGCTGACAAGTGCTCCCTCTCTGACCTCTGCATTGCTGCAACAACTCCCTGCATCTCGCACCGTTTCACACCTCTCTGTGCCATCTTGCATTGGTGCAACACTCTTGTGCCTCTTGCACTGCTGCAGCCTGCTAGCCTCACGTTGTCTCGGGACTTCTGCACTGTAGCTCTCTCTGTTGCTTCATCTGCATCCATCTCTACCCACATCAGCCAGTCTTGCTACTCCTCTTCGGGGCTCTCGTAGCAAGGTTTAATCCAAGAAGTTGGGTACCTCGAGGATCCTGTGCCTCATTGCCTGTAGTCCGCCTGACTACAACCCAATTCCCCCCACTTCCGCTCAAGTGGTGCGTGTGCACTCATGGCACAATCATCGTCTGTCAAAACTTCCTTATTTGCCTGTGCTGGCATTGCCTTAGTCTCGGAAGACTCTCCCTTACTCCTCTTCCTTGGACACTGGGTCACATAATGACCCAGCTCCCCACAGTGGAAGCACTTGATTTTGGAGAGATCTTTCTTCTTCTACTTCTCTTGCTTTCCCTCAGATGTTAGGGCCACATCTTCCTCCTCCTGCTTGACTTTGATCCCCTTGATGCTGCTACCCGTCTTCGACTGCTGTCTGATCTCTTCCTGGCGAAGAGCTGCCCACATATTATCCCAAGGTGGGAGAGTCCCTCTGCCTAGTATACTCTGGACAAACACCTCCCAGTCTTCTGAGACAACATTTAGGGCTGTCGTCACCATCAACTCCTGATCTAGTGTCGCCTCTATAGTAGTCAACTGATCTCGGATCTCATTCAGACCTCCAAGGAAGGTGTTAATCGGTTCTCCCTTCTTCATCTGATACAACCTCAACTGATTCTCAAGCAGCGTTCTTCTCTGCACAGAAGTATGCTGGTACAACTTCTTGAGAGCCTCCCATATCTCAAATGCCGTTTCCTTCTCGGCTATGTGTGGTACTATATGATAATACTCTTGGCCCTCGCCATTGCCTCCTCGTACTTGTCATTATCATTGGGGTCGATTGGGATAGCTATTACTTTCAAGGCGAAGTTCTTGACATGATTCCTGTCAAGTATGGATAAGATTCTGGTCTTCCAAACTGCGAAGTTCGATGCTCCGTCTAGTCTATCTTGGTCTCTTACTTCGTGTAGTGCCATGATGCTCCTCTACTTCCCTCCTGGAAGTTCTCTGTTCGACTCCTTTGAGTCTCTACTTCACGTCTGGAAGTTCTCTTCTGGACTCCCTCTGAGTCCTGATTTCCCTCCTGGAAATCCTTTTGCTGCTGTCGAGATGCCCCCTACTTTGATTGTCTTGTGCAACCGCATCACCAATCCGGGTTCCTCGGCTAGAAACCCTCGGTAGCAACTCCTCTGGTCTTGCTCTGTCAGGTACTGTTTTGACTACAGTACTTCACCAACTCCACTCTGCAATATTCCCACAGCCTTCTAAACCCTAGCAACTTGAAGGTGAGAGCTCCTAGGCTTTGCTCTATCCCGACACTAGCAACCCGACCTCATCCAATTGCATCAGCCCTCCCAGCTACTGCGTGGCTTTGCATGAGGCTTCTTTTGCCTTCCTTAGCCTCTGCGCTGGCTCTTCTCATCTCAGCCTTGATGACGCAGGCACCTCGTCACCCTTCCTTGTTGCTGCTCTGCTAGAAACAACTTCTATCACCTCGGGACAACTGTTTTCTGCTGCTATTGCTTCGCTCGGCTGATGTCATTTAGTCCTCCTGTGATCTGCAATCACGCTTTGATACCATGTTGAAATTTCTAAGTTTACTTAGTTAGAAACCCTCCATGCACTTTATCTGATTTATTCCTACCTACTTGTTATTTTCCTTAGTAAGTTATTTACGATGTAAATACTGAAAATAAACACTAGTGCATGCTCAACATATTACAGATCAACAACTAAATGAAACATAAACAAACACACCATTTGACACCATTGTTTTTGGATTAATGTCCTCGGAAAAACCCAGTGTGGGAAAACCGGTGCAGCTATCTGAGGGTTTTCTTATTAAGCAATTTTAAAGTACAATCCGAGTGCTGAAACTATCCTACCCAACAGAGAATTTCCTTGGCAGTAATATCTCTCAGTTTTTTACAAATCTCCTCGCTGAACCCTTGGATAATCCTTCCGGCAGCTACTCAGCGCCAATCTGCCCCAGAAACCCCAGTGTCAACCTCTCTCTAGACTACGTCATCCCCTCTCTGCCTCACGCTGGCCTTGCGTCACCCCGGATGGGTCTGTGTCAGCTCTGGGAGGCCCTGCGTCAGCCCTCTAGCCCTCTATGTTAGCCCTCTGGCCCTCTGCGCTAGCAACGCTAGCCTCTTTGAGGCTCTGTGCAGCTCCCGGCTGCCTTTGTGTGTCCCTGCGTGAGCCCTGGCTGGCTCTGCGTCACTTTCCTTGGCTACTACGCTGCTCTCCCAACACTATCTCTGCCTCTCTGTCTCTTTGTACTCAAATGCCCCTCAGCTGCATCTCCTGATCACTAATTTTATCTCTCTTAGCAAACCCCACTCTAGAGAATAGAATGACTGATCATTCTGGTGTATTCTCCAAGTGACCCTCAAGCCTCCTCTTATACTTTTCCTGTTGACATATCAACGACCGAGATTAAGTCCCTAATCAATGGCTAAGATTAGATCTGGCTTGATCCATGTCTTTTGGACCATTCTAACACAGTTTCATATTAATTCCCATTAAAAATATTAATTATTTTAATATCTCCTGAACTGTTTAGAATTTGTCCAAACCCTTTTTGGATATTGGAGATCTCATGTGCTTTAGCCTCTCCACCAATTTTCATGGCTAGAGCACATCTGATGCTACCTCAAATCAACAAAATCATATCGCTGTTGGAGGGGCCCACATGAGGAAAAGGGAGGCCCACGAAGTTATAAGGAGGAAGAGCTCTTCACTTGGGGATTCACTCATTCTTGCATATCGAAATTACTTGATTGTTTGCTCAAGCTGTTTAGCTGAGTCAACTGGCTGCTTAGCCACGAATCTCTCAAGCAGAAGATCAACCTTACCTTCTGGGGACTACGAGTGCCACCATGGAAAGGCATTTTTAGAGCACCAGGGAGGATTCATAGCCAACACATTCAACCACAACACAACAATGCATATTGTTGGTCCAGCAGAGAAGGGAACACGCGGTTGGGGATAGAGCTTCATTGGGCCAGCATTTGCCGGAGAAATCGGAAGAGTTGAAGGATATAAGGAGGCCAACACCTTGGAGGAGTTTTGGAGTAGGTGAGTGCAACAATTAGGCAGTTCAAAACTCAACCTTGGAGGACAGCGCAGAGGGCCAGACTGGGCATCACTTGGGTCTTGAGGGAGAGAGCCACTGTTGAACCTACCGCCTACAACTACCTACAAGTCAGTGAGAAAAGCCTTCAACCCCACAAGGTGTGGTTGGTGGCAGGGAATTCAGAGAAGGGGCTGTTACACTAGTCCCGACTCTCTCCGTTTGAGCTATCTCTTAGGTTAGCTAAGGGGGTGGTCCCTAATGAAAAGTTAAGTTAAAAGATGTGAGTTTCTAGGAGAGTGTTATAGTGAAAATGGATTACTTTTAAGGACTTACTAGCAAATATAAAGTGAGCAACTTGAAATAACAATGCCAATCATTAATATGATTAAAAACCATAAAACCAGTGCCTTATAAGGAATTTGCTCAACAATTTAAAGATATATTTGCTCAAAGTAAAATGCAATGCTCTCAAAAGAGAAAACAAAGTAACCCTGAAATGTAAATAAGAATTGTTAGCACAAGATATGTAAGATACAAAATGCTTTTGAGATAATCAACTTTATAAATCAAAACATGTGAAACATATATTGCCAAAACCCAAAAATCAGTAATTAATTTGGAAATGTAAAATAAAGGAAGTGCTAAACCAAGACATCAATATGCAATTAGACTTGAAACATGAAAATAAAACACTTCTTTGAAATGATTACAATACTTGCTTTTGGAATAGACTTTGCATATGAAAACTCAAACCATCAAGAGACAAGTAAAGTAAATGTAATGGAAAGTGCTATTGGTTAATTTTATTAGTTAGCTTTACAACAAGATTACAATTTAATTCTTCAATCCTCAGACCTCATCCTCGCCCAATGATATGGATCTCACAGTGAGGATTCAATAGAGGAGTAGAGGATCCCTAAGATGTCTATTTCAACCAACTTATGTTGGAGGTAAAATTTTAATGAGGCTTGGGGCCTTCCTACACTAAAATGCCTAGATGAAATGTAAATTGTGTTAATTCCCCAAATTAAAATAATGATACATGCAAATGCTTCAAAGAGATTGATTTGCAATGCTTGAAAATGAAAGAGTTTTCAACATAAGTTGCAATTATAACTTCAATTGGCGGAATAAAATTAGCTTACAAGTGTTGCATGCGTTTCATCAATGAATTAAAATGATAGAAATAATTTGCTTGAAAGTAAAATTTGTTTCAAATAGACAATGACAATAAATTACTCCAATATTCAAGATAACAATGTAGCATACAATTGAAGCATGTATTCAAGTGCTCATGAAACAATTTACCAAGGTAAATGGAAACGAATCAAAGTTTGTTAAGAATATAACATGCTTGCATGTAAATGATGAATTGCCCAAAGTAAAGTGTAAGCTTGTAGCTTCAAGCAACAATGAGAAAGAAAATGCAAAGCTCAAATGAAATTGTAACAAACTTTAACTTAATGAAATATGATAGTGAGGTTGTGTAAATTTCCAATTAAAGCATGCATGTAAGTGAATGAAGTATGAAAGCTTAAACCATGCAAATGTCAATCCACCCAAGAGAAGCTTCCCTCTAAATGTGGAGAGAGGATACCATGGGAGAATTCCCAAGCTCCCACAAGAAAGTTAGATCTTTTATTAATATTACAATGAGAAGAGGGCCTTTCAAAGTTCTCAACTATACTTCAAGAAGAGTCCTCACAATAATTGCTTGAAACTTGGACAGTAGACCTCATTTCTTGAGAAAGTAGTGACAAGATTTCACAAAAATTATGCAAGGGAAACAAGGTGTGAGTTTCCTCCAAATGCCCATGGCTTAAAGAGGAAAATGGGCAGCCCTCTAGTGAACTCGACTTGGCCAAAATAAGTTTCAAAAGGGCTCACGACATCCTTGGAAATCGAACCCCCAACACTTGCCAAAGGTCCTGCAAACATTTGGAGATGTTGCGGGAAGTTGCTTTTCAAAATTTGCCACACAAGAGTTAGCAAACAATCCAAACAATGGCTGCAAAATAAGTTAAGTATTAATGGAAAAATCAGCAAGATAAAATGTATATGTACAATTATGATTTACAAAAGGCTAAGCTAAAGAGTCAGAGTTACTCTCACGCTTTAGCTTAGCCATCTTCAAGCTCTTAGATAGCAAATAAAAGAAATGAAGTACAATGTTTTTTAGAAAGAGATTTAAATTTAGAAGTCCTCGGCTTGTGTACAAGCTATGTGCCGAAATCCCTGCAAAACCACTTTGTAAAATAAGACTATGAAGGTTCAAAGAACAAATGAGAGCTCCTTTAAGAATGTATCAAGAGTGGGTTGGTCTCTCCAAAGACTACCCCTCACGCTTGATTCTATAATCCCAACAAGATGTTCCCTCTACAAAACTTCAGTTAAGAATTAGTTCCATATAGATTTAGCAATAAACAATGATAAGAAACTCTAGAGATTTATTTAAAACTAACTAGAGCATTCTATACGTAGAGCATACTTCTAAATCAAATGTCAATGCAAGATAGCTCTACATTAACAAATCTACAAGAGCATATGGAAGCAAATTAGATCAAAGCATGAGTAAAATGAATTATACCAATGCTCAATAATTCATCACACTCGAAAAGGAGGAACACCAAAGTCTTTATTGATATTTTTGAAAGTGTACAAGGCAGCAGCGCTTCCGCAAGCACAATAGCTAGTAACAATATTATGCCATATGAGAGCCTGTTAAACACACATGGGCAACAACATAATCTGAAAGATAAAACATGAGAATACATTTTTATTAACATGTGATATACATTTATAGTACATGGTTTGACCGTTGGGTTCCACATCCCAAGGTCTCTTGGACTTCTTTTTGTCTATTCTGCTTCCACACTAACCCATTGAGGATTAGGTGTCCAACGTTCCCCCCTTTAATCCGAAGGGTTATGTATGAGTCCACGAAGAGCGCTGTAATACAAAATGTGCAAAAATGCATGGCAGCACTACGCTGAATGTGGTCTTTGAAATGTTGGTATAAAGGGCGGTGGTTTAAGGATGACCACCAATATTGGAACGCTTAGTGCAGTGCCCGGAACTCTTTCAAAACTGGCAAGAAGCTGTAGTCTTCTGCTAGAGGAAGTGCTCCTATTGTTTTGAAGAGGGAAATCTTCAACCATGAAAGGGAGGTCTCACCCTGCATAAAAGGGAGAACTTCAACCTGAAAAGGGAAGTCTCAACCTGTGATGGTTTAAGGATGACCAACAACTCTGGAATGCTTAATGCAATTCTTGGAACTCTTCCAAAACTGGCAAGAAGATGAAGTCTTCTGTTAGAGGAAGTGTTCTCAATTTTGTTCCTGGAATTCTTCCAAAACTGGCAAGAAGCTGAAGTCTTCTGCTAGAGGATGTGTCCCAGATTACCAACTGAAAGCATGTTCAGGGGCATCTTTGTTTCTGGCTACAACTTTGAAACTGGTGTGATAGGTTGTGGCTCAGGCTCACTTGATGTGACTTTGAAGCTTGTAGATGACCATCATTTCCCCCTCTGTCAGACACAAGGTGAGATGATGGAGGAAACTCAACTGCAAGACTGTTCAATACTCTGGAACAAGTTCTGACATGTGATTGGAATATCTTCTTGGCTGTTGATGCCTATTGCCAAGAAGCGATCTATCCAAGATGAATCTTTGTTCTTGCAGGACGTTTGTTTCTGAAGCATCTATGTGAAGAATGGTTGGTTTTATGACAATGCTCACATGGATGAAGATTAAAACAATGATCTTTCAAATGGCCAATTTGGTCACAGTGTTGGCATTTCACAATCTGTTGTTGTTGTTGTGGAAGAGGAGTAGAATCTAGAACAACTGGCGATAAACTGTCATGAATGAATCCAGCACTCTGAAACTGAATGAGCTTTGAGTAGTCTGGAATATGAAAGGACACGTCCTTGTCATATCCAAGACCAGTTCTGTGCTTGTTGTGGACAAGCTGTTCCCAAGGTTTGATGATAGGCTTGAGAAGTGCAAACTGAACTTCTGCTTCTGCATGTACAATTGATGCTTTATGGGAGTCTGTTTCAATCTTCTGAACAGAAACAGGTTCAGAATGATGACTCCTCTATTTTAATTCTTCTTGTTGTAGCTGAGATTCGAGCTGCAAAAAATCAATTTTCTCTTGTGCATTTTGTAGACAGACCTGAATGTTTGTGATAGAAACTTTGCTGACTTTTAATGTATCATGATTAGTAGACAATATCAGAGTTTGGAGGAACTCTAATACGTCATTGATTCTGGTCAATTTTTCTTCAATGTTAGAATTACACCTTAAAAACTGATCACAACTACTACTCAATGCAGAAAAGTAATACCCAATCACAGTACACAGCAATATCCTTTATAAATGCACAGCAAATGATCAGTGTGCAGCCAACGAGCACCAATTACAATCCATTACATAAAAATAAGAGTTTACTCATGACCAGCACTATGTTTTGACAATACAACCGACTAAACTTTTCTCCACAAAAGATTATTTTTATTCGTCAAAACAATCACAGCCTTTATACAGCCCACCAAACTCTTATGCAACAGTTGAATCAAGGAATCAATGCATATATATGTAGACAAAAAACTATAATGAGTTTTAAATACAATGCCACACTGGGGCAACAACAACTGCAAACTTGCTTGGATCCTTCAAATACTCCTTCACTTTCAAAGCAGAAATGATTGCTATCAAAATTTCAACAACTATAGCACCATGTCATGGACAGGACTTGAATGCTCATATATAAATGCTTTGACTAGGGTACGAATAAATATTCTCTGATCTTGCCACTTCTTCAAAGAAAACAATCTGCCCTCATATATCACACAGAATGGGCTAACAACGCATATGCCAGAATGTAATATATAAAGAGTCAACGATACCTCCAATATTCCAATAAGAATGATGAACACAATAGTGACCCACTTGTAAGAGCTACGCACCAATGAAAGGATTATTCCACATGTTCATGCATGTATGAACGCATAGAGATGAACTGACCCGCTCGTTGCTTTAACACACAACTTCTCTTGTGCGAGTCTTTCTGCTCTCCATGCCACTACGAAGCTGTTCTGCTGTGCTTCTGATTCTCCAGACTTTCACATCTGTAGCTATGATCAACACTCCAACATCATCCACAGTCTTCCACCAAAAGCATAACAACATTTAGCAAAATATATATCTGATATTTCTCGGAATGGCCCCCACAGAAATATCAGATGCTGCTTGGCTAATGGTATTTTACCACCGCCCAGCAAATGATGGCAATGATTTACACATTCTGAAATGAGGCGCTAGAAATGAGCTTACATGTGAATGCACCAATTTACTTTCTGCTTGCTCTAGCTTCTCCGCAAGATCTGAAATTTGACCTGCAACATAATCTTGGTTTCCTAAGAGGTGAGAATCAAGGGATGACTTGAAGTATGTAATATCCAAAGCATAATGCCGCTTGCAGTGAACACCAAAATACTCAATTTTATTTAGAGGGATTGTTTGATACTCAGATGCAGGCTCTTCAGGAGGTTTGTATCCATTAGGGTATGTTCGAAAGGCACCAAAAACAGTCGTGTAATGGCAAGCTAGAGGAAAGTAGAGCAAGAAGATACTTCTAGCAGCTTATTGACGCTGTAGGATATTGCCACATCAAGGGTGTTTACCACAGAGATTTGAAGCCCGAAAATATTCTGCTCGAAGCAAGTGGAAATGTGAAGATATCTGACTTTGGCGTGCCTCAACAATTTAGGGAAGACGGGTTGCTACATACAACTTGTGGAAGCTGTAATTACGTGGCACCCGAGGTGATTACTGGCAGAGGATACAATGGTGCTACAGCTGATGTTTGGTCTTGCGGTGTCATTCTTTTTCTTCTCTTGACGGATCAACTGCCATTCCAGGACACGAATCTTGCAGTATTGTATTATAAGATCTCTAAAAGCGATTGCAAGTGTCCAAAATGGCTCTCTGTTGGGGCTCGCAATTTGATCAAATGAATACTCGACTCCAATCGCAAGACGCACATTGCTATACCAGAAATAATGGAAGATGAGTGGTTTAAGCAAGGCTATTCACCGGCTAAGTCTATGGAAGAGGACACTTATCTTGATCATACAAACTCAGAGGACAATATGCTGACAGAAAAAACAGGACAAGTTCAGATCAATGCTTTTCAGCTCATAGCGATGTCATGGACCCTGGATTTGTCCGGTTTATTTGAAGAAGAGGATCTACTGAAAGAAAAACAAGATTCACGTCCATGTTCCTGGCCAAATATATTATGCACACAATCGAGGAAACGGCCAAAGCCATGGGTTTGCAAGTTCATAAGAGGAATAACAAGGTTTTTATTGCTAAACTTACTACACGTTGATCCGAAGACAAAGAGGAAGGGACATCTCTCTGTGCACGTTGATCATAAGACTCAGTGCTGCAAAGGCAGCACGAGATGCAGCAACTGTATAATGGATTGCAAATGAAGGAGTAATTGAACGTTTGTTAAACTTCTTAATTTCTTCCGTTAATAAAGCAACCAAAGCCCTCTTGCCTTTGAAATCAATGGAACCAATGGAACTAGCGTTCAAGAACTGCGTTAACACTTCAATTGAACTAGCGTTAACATATCACACAACGTAAATGGATGGGAGCAGCATATGATACTAGAACTGCATTAACACTTCAATGTTCAAATCAACGGACCAACGTTCAACTCAATCAACGGAGCAGTGTTACAAATTTGGGCGTTTCTCTATGGGAGCTGGGCGTTCATCATAGAGATTCGACGCCAGGAGTTGGGTAGTCATCATAGAGATTCAACGCTCCAGTTCTGGAAAACCGAGAGACGTTACACCCATACAAAAAACGTGCCAACAATGATAAGTCAGAGGTGCGTTCTTGCTAGGGCAGAGATGGTAGGTCTGAGCAAGGAGCGTTTTTAGAAGGCAGGTTGAGAATGCAACGAATAGCTCCGAGCGAAAGTTAGGTTTGGCAGAGTAATGCCTACTCCGTTTGGACCAGTATGTAGATCGACAAAACGCACCATGAATGAGCTCACCCTCTGCGTTCTTAATGTAGGTATGCAGGTGACAAAGGAATGGCAGGGCTGACAAACGTTAACTCTGTCCTGACAAATGCTCAGAAAGACACAAACCTACAAACTTCATTGAAACAAATAAGCACAGATTTACATAGGCCACAACAAAAAATGGCTCACACAAGATTGAGCGGGTTATGAACGTACCAGCTCTGATACCATGTTAAACACACATGGGCAGCAACATAATCTGAAAGATAAAACATGAGAATACTTTTTTACTAACAAGTGATATACATTTATAGTACATGGTTTGACTGTTGGGTTCCACATCCCAAGGTCTCTTGGACTTCCTTTTGTTTGTTCCGCTTCCACACTAACCCATTGAGGATTAGGTGTCCAACAGAGCCCATGGCTCTATTATATAGAGAGTTGGGAGCAAATCCTAATGAATAATGACAATGACAAATGGCATTAGAGCCAATCCCAATGTAGAAGTGATTAAACAAGTGGCATGAGGTGACAATCCCAAAGAGAAATTCGAATTTATTGAATGGAGCTCCAATGCCAATTGTAAAAATCGAATTCTGGCAAGTGGACATCATTTTCTTCTTCCCTTATGTGCCAAATTCGAATTTTATGGTGGAATGACAAGTGTATATGGGTGGTAACCCATGTGGGGACAATTTACCACAAAAATATCCACCAAATATTCTCCCAAATCCTCCCAAATGTGCATTAACTTCACAAATTCGAATTTCCAAACAACTTTTTCATTTAATGCCAGAAATTCGATTTTATTTGAGCACGTCCTTTCCTTGATTTTAGGAGTCCACATCACCTTGGGACTTCACTTTAACTCCCCCATAATTTTCCACCTCATTTCCACAACATTTAGCATGTGTGGATATTTATTTTTCTCAATTTATTTAATTTTTGGCTTAATTAATTGCCAAATTTCCCACTAAACTTAGGAAAAGTGGGTTTTGAGTGTCCAAAACACATTATTAACCCCTCAAAGTGTTGCATAGTAGGAAGTTGAAGATGAGAGATGTAATTTTGATTACTCATACCCCATACAATTTCTCTAGACTGCACTTATTACAATTTAAATACAATTTTATTTGCAATTTTTGACCTGCGGGAAATCTAAAAAATTAAAAAATGACTACCTAGATCCAACCAAATTCCACGAAATTTTTTGTGTGATCTAGTGTGGTAATATACATCGACTCTAGACACTAAGATGTGTCAGGGGCTCAACCTTCAAACCATCACCTCAGCTTTGGGGTAAAACGTGAGTGGAAAAACCTAGAAAATTATCCGCCTTTGAAAAAGAAGGGATAATTAACCAGATAAAAAAAAACACTCCAAGGTGTACTCGTTCACTAATCGAGTCCCAACATCTTAGGCCTATTACAAACTCAAAACTCATCATTACTAGTATCACTTATTACAATTCCCCGTAGGGTGTGGAATCTGGGTACAAGAAAGATGATGAGAAGATAGAAGTAGAGTTTAAAAACTATGTTGACTGACGATATCTGATGGTACAAGTGTCGTCTGGATCATCCTTGGGCATGGAGTCTTCATATAATCATCAAGTGCAACTCTAGTGGTCAATAAGCCACAACATCGGAATCACATTTGGGAAGGAAGGAAATCCATAAGGGGACTCATTCTGGTGATTTGGGGGAGTTTTGGAGAGCTTTTCCAACTTCATTCGGACAGGTCGAGTTTGCCAGTTTCAACACAGGATGGGCTCCTTGGGGGTCAAATTTCACAAGTCTGAACTAGGCCAAACCCTTCCTGGGTTTTGGTGGGTTTTTGCTGAGGATCCAAGAGCTGAAGTTTTATAATTTCCTGAGCACGGGAAGCAGTGATTCCAACCTTTCGTTCCAATAGATAACGCAGTGTCTGGGCAGCGCAAATTAGTTCTAGAGCAGCAGTTGGGCAGCCCTCAGATCATCATTTGCTTACCTGGGTTTTGTCTTGCTTGTCCTTGGAGACAAGCCCAGGTGCACCATTTCATTCACTGTTGTATTTTCCCTTGATGATTTAATAAAATGGCTCTGTAGTTCTCTATTTCCAGCGTTTTCATTGGTGTATGATGTTTATTTCGCATTTCTGATTGCTGGATTGTCTGCTTGCTTTGTTTATCACTTAATTTCCTATTTAGGAACATTACAAACAGCTGATTCTATCATCTGGGCTTGTTTTTTTATCACCTGGGTTTTGTCACGCTTGTCATTGAGGCAAACCTAGGTGCACTCATCCCACATTGTTGTACTATTTCCCCAATTGCTTAATAAAATGGCTCAGCTGGTTCTTATTTCTGGAGTTTACATGGGTTTTTACTGAGTGTTTGAAATTTCTGGTGTTGTATTTGTTATTTGCTTTGCACATCACTGTTTTTCCTAATTAGGAACATTATAGCTTGTTGGGAAGCTTCTATGTATTTGAATTTTGAGGTTCCGAAAATTGCCTTGTGCTAAAAACCTACATTGCTTTCCAAAACCCTAATTTGATTGCTGAATTTAGTTGTCATTCTTGCTTAGTTTGACTTTCCAAAACCTTAGTTTGAGTTGCTAAATTTGAGCACTCCAAAGTCCAAACTGTAGTTTGACCCCTGGGGTATATTTGACATGTGATGATCCTATTTAGTCTAAATTCAAGCCTTATCCAATCACTGTATGATAGACAAGTGCAAAACCCAATTTGAACCTCTTTGCTGTTGCTAAGTTTGTCAAGAAGAAAGTTTGACTGGTTTTATTATTGTTAGCAGTTATGCTAGTCTTGCCATAGGTTTAAAAACCTAATTAGGACTTTATCCAAGCCTTGCATGCATACTCATGTAAGTTGATTCGACCTCCTTGTCCAATAATAGCACGAGAGATATTTTGGAAGTTTTATTCTCCTAGAGAAAACACACTGGGAAAGCCATTTTGGCAGCCTTTGTGCATATGAAAGCTATCCTGTCAACTTGCATGTGGTCTCATTCTTATTGGAAGTTTGTGGAGGTAGTTTAGGCTTGTTCTTTAGCAAAATAGTGACCTTCTTGCCAGATATCAGTGAATTACCTAGTGTTAACAGCAGAAATATCAGGTATTGATTTCAGGAAATAGTGCCAAATGTAGCAGAGAACAGTGCTAAGGTGACTTACTTTGGCAAGTTTTATCAATTAGAGATTTTCTCATTGATTACATGCTACGGGCAACAGATTTGAAAGAGCAACCTTCCATGGAGAAAGTAGGATTGAGTTGATTTTCCTAGCAGAACAATGTTTGCAGGGGGTTTGGTAGTTCTCAAACAGATTAAGAATGCAGATGTAGAACCAGATGCAAAGACATACTCTCAATACATCACACTAAACACGAGAAGGCAGCTGTAAAGTACTATGAAAAATTTGGAAGATTGGGCGTTGCATCGTCAAAATATGTATATATGGCACTTTATCCACGCCTTTGTGAACTCCAACTATTTCCTTACAGAAAAGAGCATGGTCAAGGACATAAGAAAGCATGAGAAATACTTAACTGAGATTAAAAATGCCTTTATGATAGCACTTTTGTCAACTGGAAGAGTATCAGAATTGTTCGAAATCCATCATGAAATGAAGCAAGCAGGCAATGTACCAGAGTAAAAAATGATCAGCTCCCTCATTGAGTCCCTTGGGAAGCAAGTGAAATGTTCAGTTGCTTCATGAGCACAAAGATAAAGAGGACTGGTGCTACTCTTGCAGTTTAGCGGCCCTTTTTTGTATTAAGTATAAACAGCTTAGCTGAAGAAGATGGACACATATCTTGTGAACATCGTTTGTGATCAACTCTTTTACCTTATATGTGAAATAGACAAATAAATTTGGAGGATGGCTTTGGCTTTACTCCAAGAATCCAAGCCACGAGGAAAGTTACAGATCTTCAACCATCATGAATGGGGCTGGATTTTTGAAGGACTGAAATAATGCAAAATTGGTTTTTGAGGAGTACATTAGTGAAGGGACTCTATAAATTGTGCTTACTTTTCTGAGGATATCTCAGGCTTTCCGTGCATTGAGTAAATAAGAAGATGCTACTCTAATATTAAACAAAATACCTAATAAACATTTGAGAGAGAATTAACAATTTCGGAAGGAAAAGCTCCTGTTTGTGGACAAGCAAACATGACAGTTAGTCACCAGTAGATTATCGCCTCAGTAAATCAACACTGCAGGGGTATATTGGGCAGAGTTATTGACTGTTTTGAGGAAAACTGATGATAGTTCTAGCAAACAGCAGCTATAGGACGAATTTAAACAAATTGAAATTCTGTTCGTAGCATTTTTTGATTTATGAGATGAGGATTTGATTCGGGGGAAAGAGTTGCGTTTTTTTTTTTTTTGGCAATGAATATAAAGAAAAAAGCTCATCCAAACAGCAACTTACATGGCACTACAAGTTCATCCAAAATAGCAAGTTGACACACGTGGCAAGCATGCAGACCTTCTCATGTTCAGACTTTTTTCTTTCCTTTTTACACAAGCAGTTAGGGTTGGTTTGGGCTTCTCCATATATATGCTTAAGAGGGGTTGAGAAGGTTAGTGTTTTATGAGGAGATTACAACAGTAGAATTCTCTCATCATCCTTTCATCTTCCCTCCAACAGACTGCTTCTATCATTAGCATGCTACTGGACCAATGGAAGCCTGTCATGTGTTGTCACCATGATGTAATTGCAATGTTGCGAACATCTCGATCGGGATTAAATCCGTGAGGTTCCGAAATCGGAAAAAATTGTAAAAATCGGGAAAAAATCGGCAAATACAAAAAAATTTGTTTTGTTTTCAATTTTTTTAATATCTAAAGCATCCACAACATAAAATAAATGCATTGGCACATAAATATGAAAAAGAACTAATATATAAGATGTGCAATATCATGTCTAGTGCTACGTCACACATAACAATGAATCATGACCTGAATACTAAGTCCCGAGTCCCAACTCAACCTCAAAATATCAACAAAAAATATAATAATGTATCTCATATCATGAGTCATAATGTCATATACAATGAAATTAACTAAATAACTAATACTACTGATTTCCTCTGCCCTTCTTGCGAGAAAACGTAACAACTTTCCCTCTAGATGAAGAAGGCGATGGGGTTGACAGTGGACTTTGTTGTGCTCTAGAAGCTGAAGAACTAGGAGCTATAGGAGGTAGACCACGTCCTCTACTAGTGACAGAGGTAGGTGGTGTCACTTCCTCCTCTTGTTGCTCCTCCTCCAACTCGTCTACCCCTTCCACTACCTTTTGCTCTAACCAATCAGGGGTCGACTCCATGATAGGCCTCTCAGCGTCAACCCTCCATGCAGCAGTGGTGTCAATTCCATCCAATGAGATGGCCTCCACGTTAGGTGTCCGCTCAAGTTGCCTCACCCACAATCGAAGATTGTATTAGATGTAGACCATGTCATTAAGTCGCTGGGACTCCAATTTGTACAAGGGTCATAAATTAATAAATTATAAATAAAAAATTAATAATTATAAAAAAATATTATTTAATGAAATTCAAAAAATTAATTGGAATATTTTAACCTGTTATGCTTTTTGGTGTGTATTTTTTCAAATACACTCCAGTTGCGCTTGCATCCCGAGGAGCTACATGTTTGGCTGAGCACTCGTGGCAAACCTTTGGAGATTGGGTACTCTGCCACCATAGCTTTTCCACCATGCATCTACAACAAATAAGATAAACATAAGAAAAAAATGAAATTTGAAAGTTGAAGCAAAGTATGAACTTGAAGAGACAATGGATTTTGAAACAAGCTAAAGCTTACTTAGCATTTTAGTCTTCCTATCATGGATAGCCATGTCAAAGCTAAATGTGCCACCTGCCATCCTATATATCTCTATTTCTTTGGAGATTTCTACGCGTTCTACTGGAGATGACACCATCTTCTGAACACAAGTGAATAATCTATCCACAACCTCAACATCAAATAAGAAACCACAGGAATAAGAAAATGCATGGTTCAGGTAGATCCCTGTAGCATGAATGGGATGATGGAGTGTATTGTTCCATCGCTCAACAATCACTTCCCATATGAGTTGTTTCTCAAACCCCTCATCTCCCTTATCATCATTGTAGCTACGAATGGATTCTTTGGCCCTATCCATGGCCTCATACAAGAAGGCCATTGTGGGCTTGTCTCCATCAACTAATCGAAGAACCTTAACCAAAAGTTCAGTGATGCTACACACCTCCTGTACTCCTGCCCAAAAGCTTTCCTGGTATGAAACTCACTTGCATATGGCCTCTCCCTCTAGTTTGTGGCTATATGACAAAGCACGCCACTCTTTTGTAAAAAACATTCTCTTCACATCCCACATCGAATTCAGGAGGGATTAAAGAGATATGAAACTAGTGGCAAGCCGTGTAATGGCAAGGCATGCTAACTCTTTGTTGTTGGTGAATGTTCTCATTAAATGAAGCACAAATGCATGATTATATATAAATTTTGTAGTGTTTTTTGATGATTCAACAATATCCTTGACAAAAGGAATTTTTCCTATGTCCTCCAACATCAAATAAATGTAGTGTGCAGCACAAGTTGTCCAAAATAAGTTAGAATGCCTCTCCATAAGCATCTTTCCAGCAACAACATAAATTGCAACATTGCTTGTTATGACTTGGACAACATGTTGTGGACCCACCTCCTGAATGAACGCGTCCAACGAATCACATAATAACCGTGCATCTTTGATATGTGCAGTGCATCTTTGATATGTGCAATGCATCTTTGATAACAACCAAGAAGTTAATACGACTTCTACCCTTTTGATCGGTCCAATCCTCTGACATCATGTTGATTTGGGGTAACATCGGATGTGCTCTAGCCACGAAAATTGGTGGAGAGGCTAATGCAAATGAGATCTCCAATACCCAGAAAGGGTTTGGGCAGATTCTAAACAGTTTGGGAGATATTAAAATAATTAATATTTTTAATGGAGTTCCTAAGTCTAAACTTAAAGAAATTAAAATATTAATGTGAATTAATATAAAACTGTGTTAGAATGGTCCAAAAGTCATGGATCAAGCCAGATCTAATCTTAGCCGTTGATTATGGACTTAATCTCGGCTGTTGATTTGTTAATGAGAAAAGTATAAGAGAAGGCTTGAGGGTCACTTGGAGAACACACCAAGAGATCAAGGTTTCGACTTTCTGGGGCTGGGTTTGCTAAGAAAGTTGAGAGAGTGATCGGAGTTGCAGCTGAGGGGTAGTGAATACAGAAGCAGAGAGGCAGAGATAGCACCAGGAGGATTAGTGCAGTAGCCGGAGAGAGGGACACAGAAGCAACCAAGGGTTCATGCAGAGGCAGCCAGGGCTCACACAGAGGTAGCCAGGAGTTGCGCAGTGCCTCAGAGGGCCAGTGTGGGTGACGCAGAGGGCCAGAGGACTGACGAAGTGCCTCCAGAGGCTAACGCAGGCCAAGCCAGAGTGAGTTGGGCTAACATTGGGCCAAAGAGAGGCTAACGTAGACCAAGCCAGAGTGAGTTGGGCTAAAGTTGGGCCAGAGAGAGGCTAACGCAATCCCTAGAGGCTAACACTGGGGTTTTGTGGGGCAGATTGGAGCTGTGGAGCTGCCAGAGTGTTTATCTGGGGTTTCAACCAGAATATTTTCTCACGAGTACAGAGGTACTACTAACGAGGAAATTCTCTGTTGGGTGAGTTGGATTTGGCACCCAGATTGTATTCTAAAACTGCTTAATAAATCAAACTCTCAGATAGCTGTACCAGTTTTCCGCATTGTGTTTTTCCGAGGACATTAGTCCAAAAACAACAGTGTCACTTGTGTGCTTGTTTCTATTTCCTTCAGTTGATGATATGTAATGTGTTGAGCATGTACTTGTATTTATTTCCAGTATTTACATGGTAAATAACTTGTTAGTTAGCGGAGCAAGTAGGTAGGAATAAATCAGTAAAGTGCATGAAGGGTTTTTAACGTGTCAGATTTGAAAATTCGAAAACATCACAATGCATCTTGTGTGTGCCCATGATCCCCTAAACTCCTCCAATCTCTTAGTGCAATCAACCTTTTCGTTCTGAAGAATGAACCCTCCAAAGTCATCATATGAAGGGGCTTTGTACCTCGGGCCAACAATAGCAATAAAATCAATCGCGGGCTGGAAAAATGGATTGTTCCTGGCAATGCTAAAAGGAATATCATTCCAAAGAAGAAACTTGCCCAACAACTTGTCAGCTTCTCCCTTCTCCCTTTTTTTAAGAACTGATGTGATAGATGGTTGTGCACTAGGTGTGGTTCTAGGAACAAAAAAAAGATGAGGTAGCTATGGGGTTGGGTGTAGATGCTGATGGTGAAGAAGAACCCGTACCATTCTCATGGTCATCTCCCAACCTTGCTACTCCACCCCTTGCAATTTGATTCTTCAAAGCTTCCTTGGACAATTTGGTTGTCTTTATTTCTTCCATTGATTTGAGGGCTCTTCGGATGATTTCTGTATTTGAGCAAGGCCCTACTTCATGTCCAGGAATTTGTGCAAGGTGGAACTTCAATCTGTATGCCCCCCTGTCATATGATGCCCACATAACTTGCAAGTCAAATTTGATCTGTCAAACTCTCCATCAGGTTCACCAAATTTCCACATAGGGTCCAATTTCCTTGACATGTTTGTAACTTTGTTGAATCTTGAGTTTTAATGTAAGATTGAAGTTTGAAGTTTGAACCTAGGGCATAAGAAGAATTGCAAGTTAAACAAATAAAATTAAAATTTACATGCAACATTTGAATTTTTGACCGAAAAAAAACCCTCAACTCAATGCAACAATAATAACAAAAAAGAACACATTCAAATCCAAGCAAAAATCATGGAAAAAACTAGGGCACAAGAAGAAATTAAACAAATAAAACTAACAATCAAGATTTTGCATTTCGGACAAAAAAACCCTCGACTAAATGCAACAAAAATGGCAAAAAAAACACACTCAGACCAAGCAAAAATGATGGAAAATATATGGGTGATAGAAACCCAAGGAAAAACAAGAAAAAAACATAAAAAACAGGGCTAAATTTGATGCCCATACCTGAAAACCACGCCCTGCTGAAGAAACTTGGTCCGAACTTGATTTTTTTTGCTTGGGCTTGTTAAATTCCTTCACTTTTAAGTTTTCTCCTCTTTTACCCTTGTAGATGAGTTCCCCTCCTCCTTAGCTCTCACCTCTGCCCTCTGTTTGCAAAATGAGAGGGAAAAAAACCAAAATTAAATTTCTTCGAAAAAATTGCCGATTTTATTGGCATCACGAAAAAATCATGATTTTTTGAAAAAATCTTAATTTGATCGCGATGTTCTCAACATTGTGTAATTGATGTCTCTTGATTAATGCATTGATTTGGTTAGATTATGCCTTCTCTTTGGCTCCCATCATCTCTTGGTTGGACATTAGTTTGATGGTATTGTAGTGCTTTGGGTTGGTTTGCATGCATTTACTTTGACTTGTTATTCACTTAAAGCACATATTCTCTTCATTCCATTTGTTTCATTTCACTGTTGACTTAGGAATCTGATCTCAACCGTCTTGATTTTCACTGAGTGTACCCTTAATCTTGACCGCTTATAAGCATCTCAAGAATGATTTTGTGTGTGTGCTGATCAAAATTGGAGTTTGGTGCAGAATTCCTAGTTTGATAGCAGTATACAAACCCTAGGGACATCCCCTTGAGACTGAAAAAGAACCAGTCCAAATGGAGAGGCACCCAACAGTAAGAGGGTTGTCAATAATTATTGTGTGAGTCTCTTGATGCAGATTTGTGTAATAAAAGGTCATTATCCAGTGAAGGCTTCACTATTGTGGTGTATGGTTGTGAGGCCTCGTTACAATTGAGGTTTGAACTATGCTTCTTTGGGCCACATTTCAACTTAGTTGTAGCTAACATCTAAACCATAGTTAATGAATTCTAACACTATAGAAATTACCTTGGGCATTTATTATTGGCTTCCTTTAGCAGTTACCTAAGCTGTAACAATGCAATTTCAGTTTGGGTTTTATTTATGACTCACATCTAATATAAAACTCACGATGAGGTTGATGTAGGTCTTTTATGGCTCTATAAGACTGACATGCCTTGCACAATCTGATGCTTTTCAAGGCCTTGATTGATTGGCCATTCTTCAGTGTTAAAAATCTTCTGAACTATAACAATTGTACACTAAAAACAGAACAATTCTGTTTGTCACTGAGGGGTTTTTGGCACAACATGAATCTGTTCTATTTTCATGGTGTTTATTTCATGTGCTTATGATATAACAGTGATGGTTAACGAAGTGGTCTTTAATATGCCTACATTTTTACTATTTAGTTGTTCAAGATTGTCCTTGAGCTCAATTTATTACCATTGAAGAGTTTTAATCATTTGAATAGTACAGCGGTATCAAACATCTCTTGCTTCCTATCAATAATTGGTGTTGGATAGATTTGAAGGTTTACTATGTTTGAAGCAAATTTAAATGGCTTGCATTATGGAGCTTATGTTGTGTCCTATCATAGATATTTCTATGTGAAATGATTTGTCATGTCTGTGAAGTGTCACTGAATTCTTCTTCAATGACTTTCAGGTTCCTGAATAACATGGACTTGGCTTATGCAGCAGCAGACCTTGTTATTGCACGAGCTGGTGCAATGACTTGTAGTGAGCTTCTAGCCACAGGAAAACCTTCTATACTGGTAATGTAATGCCTAATCACTACGTAGTTTCTGCAGTTTTCCCTGATTTACCGATGTGGAATGTTGCAATTTTTGGTTTGCTGGACCGTTTGTCAAAGTTAAATTAGTTTTTCTCAATTTTTGTTATAGTAAATTATAGTAGTCATTGAAGTGCTCATGAAGTGAAAATATTTTTAGTCATCTTTATTTCTATTCTATTCATATTTTCTTGCAAGTAACAATATACATGCTTTTCCATAAACAGACGGCATCATTTTAATTTGAATTGAAAGATAGCAAACAATTATTTTCATTTTTACAAACACTAAGTAACGACTCAAAGTGGTCATGCAATAAGGCTCTTAGCTAATTCTCAGTGCTTACCTTTTTTCAGCGAGGAACATATATGACTGAAACGATCTCAATTTGTAGTTATTTGTATGTATTATCTACTATTTATATAGAACGGGGCTCATTAGAAGCTTTAATACTTTTCAATATTGAGTTGTCATATTGCTGGAGAAATTAATATCAAAGGGTAGCCATAGAGGATTTATATGTTATCAGCAAAACCAGAATAAACGTTTTGAAAATTGACTTGAACAAAAAAATATTTAGAATTATATCATTTTGGATTTAGAAGTGACTCTACACCCATTGATAATAAATTGCCCAGATTTCAAGTGTGCAGCTAAGGAATCTGATCCTGGTCTCAGTCAAGCTCTAAGGCAATCATCAATTGTCAGCGTGGCATCCACATTAAGCATGAGGATGATTAATGTTTAATGAAGGTTTTGCCTCTAGAAACTCGAGGAGTTAATTCTGATTAAGAATGAGCTTTGGATATTTGTGCAAAGGGCTGAGCCAAATAATTTTAGAGTGATAAGGACTAGACGAAGTGTTAAATTTACATGAAACTCTGCAACTACTTAGATGAATAACTGAAAACTGAAACTAGTTTACTTCCACCAAGATATAGACTCTTTTAACAATTCAGCAGCAGAATAAACACACACAGACAAAGAACACAGTCACACAAATTACACAATTTTTCTGGAGAAACCCAACTGGGAAAACCCCTTCTTTCTTTGCTGTAGTATTTTATTCACAGAGTTTGAGCAATCTGATCTCTTACAGGGCAATTTATCACACTGATAACAATCTAATCCTCACACTGTACTAGCTGGAATCACCCTACAAACACACTTGATGCAGCTCCTACTTCCTTGCGGCTTGCCTGGCCCCATTTCCTTGTGCTGATCTCCACAGCCTGGCCCAAATTCTTTACACACAGGTCTCCACTGCCTGGCCCAAATTTGTGATATTCCCACTTAGCAACATTGCTAAAGGGAAATATCAATTTTGCCCAATTTTGGATAAATTCATTGTCATGTCCCCATTTTTATTCTTCTTCATAGTACAGTGAAGGTGGATTTCCAGGGCAGGGGATGGCCAAGTCAATGGAACAGGTTTTTGTTATCAGGGGTCCTGATGGAGTTTTGAAGAGTTTTTATGGGATTTTATGGCATTCGCTTGGCATATTCCATCATCCGCACAGTTTGCCTTTTGTTCTGTCGCATTCCGACAACTTTAAAAAATCTGCCTTATTATTGGGCATAACTTAATTAATTATGCTAAGTTACCGGATCCGGCCCTCTGGGGTACAGGATCCACGGATCCACGGATCTGATCCGGATTCGGATCCGGATCTCCTAAATACGTCCAAGAACCGGCACGTGGCGTATTAATGTTTGCTAGAAACGGCTGTTCAAATCTGGAAACGGATCTCGTGTCATTTTTCCGGATTTCTAAGTTTTTTGCCATGCTATTTTCAATCTTCGAACAAAACTTTAATTTAAAAACCTCCGATATAATTTAGACACCCCCAATGTCCCGATATATTAAACACTCCGATAATTATTTAACCTTGGCATTATATTAAAGCATCAAAACCTCATACCTTTTGGGTATCGAAGCATCATTTAAAAAAACTTACGATATACAATAGTTTCGATATCCGATACTTCGACGATTTAATATTTCCGATATCTGATAATTTGACGATTTAATAAACTATGCATTAATGAACAAAATGTAATTAAAATAGACCTATATCTAACTTAGACCTATATTTTGATTTATATATTGGGATTTTAACATATATATATATATATTTCTTTTCTAATTTTTATTAAATTAATTTAAAATTTAAAACGATATATAAATTTATACAAAATTTCAAAATATATATATATTATAATATATATAATATATATATATATATATATATTATATTTTAAATTTAGTTTCGTCTTAATAGACTTAAAATATAGGTATTGTATTTTTAATTATATTGCTTTATTTATAATTTAGTTTTGACTTATAGATTGGAATTTGAACATAAATTTTTTATTTTAATATATATTTTTTTCTAATTTTTATTAATTAATTTAAAATTTAAAATGATATATAAAATTTATACAAATTTAAATATACATATAGATATATAGATATAATTTTAAATTTAGTTTTGTCTTAATAATCTTAAAATATAAATATACTAGTGCATAATATAATTTTTTTAAATGATTAAGACAAAAAAAGGTTATAGAGAAGTAATTGAGGTATGCATTTTAACATTTTGATATGTCAAGTCAAAAATATATTAAGAAGTATATATTTTGTGTCTATTATTAATTTTATTATATTTTGTGTCTATTATTATATTTTTTGTACTTGCCGTATCCGGATCCTGGATTTTCAAAAAACTAGCGAATCCGGATTCGGATCCGTATCCTGGATTTTCAAAAAACTAGCGAATCCGGATCCGTATCCGTATCCGTATCCGAATCCTGGTAACTTAGTAATTATGCTCAAGGTGGCATTCTGGGGAGATTAATTGATGGAACACCTTAGTGTAATAGCTTGTTGGAACTAGAACGAGAATATCTACAGGATGGGATGCTGAGAAGAGACTTCCAGTGGCCAAAGAGAGTATGGTGGGCGATTTTCCATTTTCCTTCGTTAAAAATGACTTTAATTAGTTATTTAATTAAGGAAAAATAACTAATTAGAGAAAAATGATCAAAAGTGACTTAGTGAAATAAAATAAAATTAAAAGATCACTTGATAAAGTCAATGGAGGAGCTTCTAGAATAATAATAAAATAATAAAATAAGATGCTTCTAGAGGCTTAGGGATCTATCCATGAGATCTCTAAAAGAGCAGGAGAAGGTCATTTGGAAACACCTTGGATCTTGGATTTGATATTGTTTCTTGTACGAGAGGTTGAGAACCCGGTTCTCTACTCTAGCAGCAGCCCTAGGACGAAAACCCTCGGGTGATTAAAGTGAGAGTGGGCGAGCACCCATCTCTTCCCTTGGTGAATCCATTCAAGGTTCACAGGTTGTAGTGTATTGATTTTCAGTTTGTTTTGGAGGCCGATTTGCGGCAATATTGTAGATCTATTTGAGGCCAGTTTTTCACCTCAGCTCTTTGGGGTTGTGTGTGCATGTAAAACCCCAGTTTATCTAATATAATAAAGCCGAGGATTTTCTTATTCAGTGTGTTATGGATTGCAGTGCTCTGTTTGCCTTTATTTTACATGGCAATCTTTTGTTAAATGAATAGTAATTTTATTTGAAGAGCTTGTTCCAAATTTTTCTCATTTAGGACATTATAGTGGTATCAGAGCATTGATCTCGGCTCAACCTGCAGGTTTTTAGTTTGCAGTTGTAGCTATTATGATTTGAGGGTTTTTCATTGAGTCGTCAAATTTATTAGAGGCCAAATCTTTTATTATTTGTAATGGACATTGCAGTATGTAGAGTTGGTTGGAGAAGGAAACTTGCACTAAATTGGGGCTTTCTGTATCTTCAGGAATCTACCCAATTTTTTTTTGGGTTTTATGAGAGGAGTTCGTGGTTAAATTCCAGAATTTTCCGGGTGGTATGCGGGTTGTAAATCAGTATTCCTTCATTATTTCATTTTATCAGTGAACTGGGTAATTCACACCACTTGGTGATCTTGATCTTGGCTTGGATTTAAGCCAAGCCATTATGGGTTTTTTATGGGTTTGGTGTGAGGCGCCTCATGTTAAATTTTCAGAATTTTTGAATTAGTATTGAGGGCAAAAACACCAATTCATCTTCAGCAGCAACAACATAATTTCTAGGCAATGCAAATTAATTATTTGGGTTATTTTGATGGGCCTTTGCAACAACAGTAAGCGGAGCTTGAAATTTTAAAATTTATTGGCTCTTGGATGAGTCACTGAGGCAGCTCACAGTGCTTAGCGCTTACCTTCTTGTTAGAAGAAATTTGATAAGGAGAATTTTTGGAGGGCTCAGATCTGGAAAAGATGAGGAGCCAAAGAAAGTGCAATCTCTAGAACCCCCAAAGAAGAGTAGAAATCAAATGAGAAGAGAGCAGATTTGTTTTACATGTCAGGGAGCATGGACACTAGATCACAAATGTAAAATTAGAGGGGACAGAGATGCAGACGAGACTGCTAAAATTGAAGTAGCGTTGGTAAGGAACTCAAGTCAACTGATTATAAAGAAGATTGAAGGGTCTTGAATTGGACAAGAGTCTACTATACATGAGCCCATTGGTTCTCATGAACCATCATATGAAGTTGTTGACAACAGGCCAGATTTATATTTGAGTGTGTATGGTGAGCAGTCAGTGGACCCTATGGGAGACATTTAGGATGATGGGTCACCAGTGATGATTCAGCAGGAGCAGCATATGGTGGAACATGAGTCAGCTCAAGAGAATGATATGCACAATATGCATGATGAGCCTTTTGGGGAGAGCTAGTTGGAGGTTCATGTTGAGCCCATGATGGACGAGGATGAGCAACCATCCTTGGGGCCAACCATTAATGAGGAGCAGATAGATGTGCAAATAGCTAATAGGGTGGCAAGCACATGTCTTCAGGAGGTGTTGGAGTATGATAGGATAGTTTGGTAGGAGATTGGTGGATTGGATGAGCGTGGAGTTTTGTAATATCCATTTTCAGGGATATCCCTCAAACCCAAGCAAACTCCAACCAAATACGTACAAGTGATATAGTAGTCGGAAAGCTCAAAGAGATAAAAATAACAGTAGTGCAACATATAATAATGTAAACATGGAATATAAGCAGATACTCAAGAAATGCAGAAAGAAATGCTAAGCCATTTTATTATACTGAGTAATGGGAAAGAGTACAGGAGGTGATAAGAGAAATAGCACCTTGACTTGCACACGGCAAGTGAAAAAATATACCCAAAATAGTAAAGAAATGGCCTCTCTTTGAACTGTGTCCAAGCTGCCGGAGAATTGCTGTGCTGCTGCTACTGCATGGAATCAAGTGAGGATTTGGGGCTGTTCCCCTCCTCAGAAAATGCTGAAACTTTGGAATCAACCTTTGCTCAATAAACCCAAAAAAACCCAGAAAGATTTTCTGAAATAGCCGACCCCCGGAAATCACCCCCTTGAGGATCTACGCAAACCCTCAAGGCTCTGCGCTGCCACTGAATAGAACCCTCCAAAACTCTGCCCAAATCCTCCAATATGCAAGGGCTGATCCCTTGCTCAATCTCCAGCTCAAATCCTCCACAAAAACCCCAATTTGGAACTCCTACTCAAAGTGATTGCGTCCTCCTCTCTCAAGACTGCGCAGTCATCAAAATGTCCAGTTCCTCCTCAACTCCAAAGATCAATCCTCCTGCAAAAGACTGCCAAAACTACCTTGCCCGAGCAGGCACTCTAAGTCCCCCGGGGTTAAGGGTGAGATTTCCGAATGGAGACACTCGATGCACTAAACAGTGCTGCAGACAGGCTAAACAGCCATCGTGCTCTAAGTCGAAGTGACTAGCTCAAATGCAACATAATTGAATGCCAAAATGAGGAGGCTCCTCTCTCCTTTATAGCGTTGGCCTCTCTCAAACCCTAAGGCCCACCTCCTCCAACGTAGCCTTTCTCTTGCCACGTGCTCCTCTCCATCTGCGCAGCCCCTCCAAGTGTCTACGTGGGCCCCTCTTCTACGTGGTCCTTTGGCCCCCTTGGCTCCCCTTTTAAGTTACAACGTTGTGTTACTAGGGAGTGACTTTATTCTAAAAGTGAGTTATGTCCCCCTTTCCTCACCTTTTTATTTATAAATAACTATAGAAGGCAAAATTGAGTAAAAATCGAATATGCCAATTAGCCATGGCTAATTAGGAATATTACAGTCTCCCTTGGCAAAATGTTGCTTGTCCTCAAGCAACTGAAGTGATGGATGCTGCAAAATTTTCTCACTCTCCCAAGTGGCATCCTCATCCGGTAAATTCTTCCACCTCACCAAGAATTCCCGGACCGTCCTGCTCCGTAGCTGCCTCTCCCTGGTATCAATAATAGCTTCTGGCTGCAACACCAAATGCCCCTCATCATCTGTGGGTAGTAGCTCATCTGTCACTGTCACCTGCTGCCCCAATGCCTTCTTCAGGCATGATACGTGAAAAACATTGTGAATCTTGTTGCCTTGGGGTAGCTCCAACTCATACACAACCTGTCCAATCCTGCATATCACCTTGTATGGCCCATAAAAGTGGGGCTTGAGCTTATCAACCCCCTTCTGCTTTAGTGACGACTGTCGGTATGGGTGTAATCGTAGGTAGACCAAGTCCCCTACCTCAAACTGTCTCTCCACCCGACCCCTGTCAACATACAGTTTCTAATGGTTCTGCGCTGTAGCCATATTATCCTTGAGAGCTCGGAGAATATCCTGACTCTCTTGGATCGAAATCTTGGCTCTCGGAGCCTTGCTAGCACCAAACATCACGTCAGCAAAAGATAAAGGATGATATCCATACAAAGCATAAAATGGTGACATACCAATGGATATGTGATGCGTAGTGTTGTAGCAGTACTCCCCTAGATGCAGCCACTTCAGCCATGCTCGCTGCTGCCCATTGACATAGTTACGCAAGTAGCCCTCCAGCCACTTGTTAACCATCTCTGCCTGCCCGTCCTCTGTGGGTGATAACTGGTACTTGGTGTCAACTCCGTCCCCACCAACCGGAAAAGCTCCTGCCAAAACCCGTCCATGAAACGGCTGTCCCTGTCACTGTTGATGGTGTTAGGAAGACCATGTAGCTTGAAGACCTCTCTGAGGAACAACTTGGCCACCTGTGCTGTGGTGTAGTGTGCAGATATGACGAAAAAATGTGCGTACTTTGTTAGTCAATCAACGATGACAAAGATACAATCCTTGCCCTGTACCATGGGCAACCCTGTGATGAAGTCCATCGAAATACACTCCCATTTCCCCTCCGAAATGGGAAGAGGCTGCAATAATCTTGCGGGATGGCTCATCTCCCCCTTGTTCCTCTGGCAAATATCGCACTCCCGGATATGCTTGAGTACGTCCTCCTTGAGGCCCTTCCATGAGAACCTCTCTCTAATGGCTCTGTAGGTTTTGGTAAACCCCTGATGACTGGCCAATGGTGAATCATGTGATGCCTGGAGTATCTTCTTCTTGAGCTGAGATACCTCTGTCAAGAAGATCCGATCCCTGTAGTAGATGATCTCATCGACCACCCTATACCTGTCATCCGCCACCTGTCCATCCAGAACCTCACATGCAAATCTATCCTTGGAGTACTCTACTAAGAATCGAGCCCTCCAGTCTGCATCCAAGTTCATAAGAGATAACGTGTCTGGTCTACATGAAAGGCCATCTGCCACCATGTTGTTCTTACCCTTGACATACTCAATGTCAAAGTCATACGCTTGGATCTTACTGATCCACTTCTGCTGCCTCTCCTATAGCTGTTTCTGCTCCAAAAAGAACTGGAGGCTGTTGTGCTCAGTCCTCACCCTGAACTTGTTACCCACTAAATACTGCCGGAACTTGGCCAATGCATGCATGATGGCCAGCATCTCCTTGTCGTATATAGAATACAACCTCTCGTGCGGAAGGAGCTTCCGGCTCTTAAAGGCTATAGGGTGACCTCCCTGCATCAATATTGCGCCGATCCCCTCTCTCGATGCATCACACTCCAAAACAAATGGCTGCAAAAAATCTGGCAATGCAAGCACTGGGCAGCTACTCATAACCTCCTTGAGCCTGTCAAAGGCTTGCTGCGCTGTATCCGACCAACTGAATGGCCCCTTCCTCGTCAGGTCTGTCAGGGATGCAACAAGCTATGAGAAACTCTTGATGAACTTCCGGTAGTAAGTACAAATGGCAATGAATCTTCGAAGTTCTGTCACGTTCCTCGGCTCTGGCCAATCTTTGATGGCCCTGATCTTCTCCTCATGGACCCTCACTCCGTCCACCCCTATGATGTGTCCCAAGTACAACCTCTCCATCAACCCAAACTCACAATTGAAGAACTTGGCATAGAACTGCTGCTCTTCCAAGATGCGCAACATTGTCTCAATGTGCTGGAGATGCTCTTCTCAAGTCCTGCTGTAAATGAGGATATCATCAAAGAATACCAACACAAACTTCCTTAAGTGACTACAGAAGATGTGATTCATGCAGGACTGGAATGTAGCGGGGTGTTGGTTAGCCCGAAGGGCATTACCAAAACCTCAAAGTGCCCATAGTGACACCTGAAGGCGGTCTTGGGAATGTCCTGCTCCCTCACGCGAATCTGATGGTACCCAGATCTCAAATCAATCTTTGAGAAGAACCGTGCTCTCAACTGATCCATCAACTCATCGATCCTGGGTATGGGGTACCTGTTCTTCAGGGTCTTCTTATTCGGGGCCCTGTAGTCAATGCACGTCCTCAATGTGCCGTCCTTCTTCTTCACCAACACCATGGAAGAAGCAAAAGGACTCGTGCTCGGCCGAATGTGCCCAAGAGCCAGCAACTCCTGAATGGCCTGCTCAATTTCATCCCGATAGGCCTTGAGATGCCTATAGGGGTTAGTAATCACTGCCTGTATGCCTTGCTCAAGCTCAATGTTGTGCTCAAACCCCCGGTCAAGTGGTTGTCCCGATGGAATCTCCCCAAACACTGTGGCATACTGGTCAAG
Source organism: Pinus taeda (assembly GCA_000404065.3). Lineage (NCBI taxonomy): Eukaryota > Viridiplantae > Streptophyta > Pinopsida > Pinales > Pinaceae > Pinus > Pinus taeda. The sequence goes on from APFE030879243.1 coordinate 46,754, forward strand.
GATGTCCTGTATCTCTGTGTGCATCGTCTGCCATGTAGTCCCTGCCTCTGATGCATGCAACTCCACTGCCCACTCTACATCTCCCTTCCGGAAGACTACCTCCATCCGATGAGGCGGATATGTGTGCTGTCCCTGTATCTTCTCATGCCTCCCTGTCTTCTGATCGTCCCACTCCATCTCTAGGGCCTTCCAATCTGTTGTGACCTTCCCTAGAGTGATAAGCCACTGAACACCCAATACCATGTTGGTGTTCGGAATATTGACCACGAAAAAGTGGTCAGTCAGTGTGTAGGTGCCCATCATCACTGATAACTCTAGGACATAACGAGCACACACCATGGTCTGATCTCCTGGGACCAAAACTGAAAATCCATCGAAGCTCTCCGTTTGTATACCTCTCCGCTCAACCATCTGTGCATTAATGAAGTTGTGGGTCGCCCCGCTGTCAACCAAAACTGATACTCGCTGGCCACGTACTGTCCCCCGTACGCGCAGCGTCAAATACTTGGGAACTCCTCGCAATGCTGCAAAGGTCCCTCTGATAGGTGCAAAAGTGGCACCACCCGCCGCTGGTGGTGGAGGTGGCAAATGATCCTGCACAACATGGCTATCTCCTACCTCCACATCATCCTCCTCATCCTCTTCCCCACTGCTGTCGGAGAAGACCTCAATAAAATGTGCTTTGCCAGCAGCACATCTATGTCCTGGTGCCCACGGCTCTTGACAGGTAAAGCACAACCGCTTCTTCTTCAGCTCCCTTTTGGAATCGTCATCAATCTGTGTTCTTCTTGGATTCCCCTTTAGAGGCGAAATCCTCACGTCCTTACCCTTAGGCTAGAAAGCTTGTCTCTAGGGGTAAGGTGTCCGGGTCCTGGGTAAGGCATCCTGTAAGTCTCCAATGCTGCTAATAGCATCCTAGAATGTGGCTGGTCTAGTGGATCTGACTAAACCCCAAAGTGGCTTTGCTAACCCCTCAACAAACATGTAGATCCTCCGTGCCGCAGATAGATCTGGCACCATCACTGAAACCCTCAAGAAGTCTGCAATGTAGGTCTCAGGGCTCCCGATCTGTTTGAGCCTCGTCAGCTCAACAAAACATTGTTTTGGATCCCTCTGGTCAAACCTCTCCATCAATCTCCTGGTGAACTCGGCATATGTCGTCACTGTGGAGTGTCCGAGTGTAACCATCCCATGGAACCACTAGTCTTGGGCCTCACCATCCAAATGTAATGTCGCCACCTTGATGGCCTTTGTCTCCGACATCTAGTTAAGCTGGAAATAGATGTCCAGCTTCTCCACCCAAAACCTTGCCGAACTGTTTGATGAACCATCAAATTTAGGCAAGTGGAATCTACTAGCTGTGCAGTGGGTGTCTCCATCATGATAATGCCAGTATCCTCTATGATGGTCGTGGGGTCTGCTATCCCGCTGGAGCTGAACAAAGTCTCTGAATGAGAGAGCATCCCTGAACTCCTGCCCATAGGCCTGGTACTCTGCAAAATAATCGCCCATATGATCGGGCTTTGCCTCTTGCTGGGCTCCGGCCCCCGTGTCTGCTCCTAGGAAAGTGGGCATGGTAGAGCGTGTAGGGGCATGTGAGGCCATCTGCTGAGTAGTATCACGCTGAGTGGCACCTTGCTCTGGAAAATGGTGGGATGTACTTGATCCCTCACCAACCTGGAAAACCCGTGGGTTCTCACGTTGTCTAACCTCTACTGCCGTGAATCTCTGCCCCATCACCTCGATCTGCCTCGATAGATCTTGCACTGCTTTGAGGAGCATGTCCGCAAATCTCTTCCTGTCCTCATCTGCCATCGGATCCTCCTGCTCTGCGTCCACCCGAGGCTCCCCCTGTTCTGCGTTCACCACAGGCTCCTCCTGTTCTGTGTCCACCACCCAAACACAGTCTCCCTCTTCGTAGGTGTTCTCCAACCTATGCTCAATATCTTTCTATTTCCTACCTTTGTAACAGATGTAGGGCTTCTCCCTCGGTGTCATAGACTGTTAGCTCCACAGGCTGAGCCAGATCCATGCTCTGATACCACTGTAATATCCCTTTTCGGGGATATCCCTCAAACCCAAGCAAACTCCAACCAAATACGTACAAGTGATATAGTAGCTGGAAAGCTCAAAGAGATAAAAATAACAGTAGTGCAACATATAATAATGTAAACATGGAATATAAGCAGATACTCAAGAAATGCAGAGAGAAATGCTAAGCCATTTTATTATACTGAGTAATGGAAAAGAGTATAGGAGGTGATCAGAGAGATAGCACCTTGACTTGCACACGGCAAGTGAAGAAATATACCCAGAATAGTAAAGAAATGGCCTCTCTCTGAACTGCGTCCAAGCTGCCGAAGAACTGTTGTAACTTGTGCTGCTACTACTGCATGGAATCAACTGAGGATTTGGCGCTGTTCCCCTCAGAAAATGATGAAACTCTGGAATCAGCCTCTGCTCAATAAACCCAGAAAAACCGAGAAAGCTTTTCTGAAATAGCCGACCCTCGAAAATCACCCCCTTGAGGATCTACGCAAACCCTCAAGGCTCTGCATTGCCACTGAATAGAACCCTCCAAAACTCTACTCAAAGCTCTGCCCAAATCCTCCAATATGCAAGGGCCGATCCCTTGCTCAATCTCCAGCTCAAATCCTCCACAAAAACCCCAATCCGGAACTCCTACTCAAAGTGACTGCGTCCTCCTCTCTCAAGGCTGCGCAGTCATCAAAATGCCCAGTTCCTCCTCAACTTCAAAGATCAATCCTCCTGCAAAAGACTGCTGAAACTACCTTGCCCGAGCAGGCACTTGAAGTCCCCCGGGGCTAAGGGTGAGATCTCCGAACGGAGACACTTGATGCACTAAACAGTGCTGCAGACAGGCTAAATAGCCAGTGTGCTCTAAGTCGAAGTGACTAGCTCAAATGCAACATAATCAAATGCCAAAATGAGGAGGCTCCTCTCTCCTTTATAGCGTTGGTCTCTCTCAAACCCTAAGGCCCACCTCCTCCAACGTAGCCTTTCTCTTGCCACGTGCTCCTCTCCATCTGAGCAGTCCCTCCAAGTGTCTATGTGTGCCGCTCCTCTATGTGGTCCTTTGGCCCCCTTGTCTCCCCTTTTAAGTTACAACGTTGTGTTACTAGGGAGTGACTTTATTCTAAAAGTGAGTTATGTCCTCCTTTCCTCACCTTTTTATTTATAAATAACTATAGAAGGCAAAATTGAGCAAAAATCGAATATTCCAATTAGGCATGGCTAACTAGGAATATTACAAGTTTCTTATCAAGCGAGGGAGATGGCAATGCATCCATCTTTGGGTCTACCCATTGATGAGGTGCAAATCAATGTAGTGGCAGTCAACCGAGCTGCAACATTTTCAGGTAGCAACCCTCTCCAAGAGTACATAGATGGGGCTTGCAGCTCAGTTTGCCCACTTTTTCCCATTAGAGGGAGAGAGGCAGGATTTCTTGGACATGTTTTGATTGTCCAAGTAGAGCATCATGAGTTGAGCTTAGACTAGTATCAACATAGCAGACGTATTCCTTGCACAAAACTCCATGCATTGGATTGGCAAGAGATCATGAGTTGGTACCCTACTGATAGAGTATCATTTTTAGTTAGAGGCATTGTATTGCATGAGCCCTAAGATGTGAGGGGTATTACATGCTTAAGTTGGCAGCAGGATGTCGGCTGGCCACTCATCAGTATCTCAGCACAACATCAACATGATGAGATTGACCTTGGTTTATGCCAAGAGTTGGATTGGAGAGAGGTGATGAGTTGGTATGCTGTGGATGGAGCAACATTCATGGTTGGAGTTGTAGCATAGCAAGAGCTTTGGAGCCTTGATACTTTTTCTTAGTGGCATTGGGATCCAGAAGGATTTGTTAATGACAGGTTCAGTCAGAGATTAGTCTGGGATTCGGGGATTGAGGGGTTCGTTCACGATGGGTTGACACGGGAGCAGAGCATCACCTAGTGGTTCGTATGGGATCTGGGCATTGGGTCTCAGTTGCGTCGAGCCACCAGATTGGTCCACAAATTTGGATTGCTTTAGGGCAAGCAATCTTGTGGCTGGAGGACTGTCATGTCCCCATTTTTATTCTTCTTCATAGTACAACTAGGGTGGATTTCCAGGGTAGGGGTTGGCCAGGTCAATGGAGCAAGTTTATGTCATCAGGGGTGCCGATGGAGTTTTGAGGAGTTTTTATGGGATTTGATGGCATTCGCTTGGCATATTCCATCATCCACACAGTTTTCCTTTTGTTTCGTCGCATTTTGACAACTTTAAAAAATCAACGTCATTATTGGGCATAACTTAATTAATTATGCTTGAGTGGCATTTTGGGGAGATTAATTGATGGAACACCTCAATGTAATAGCTCGTTGGAACCAGAACGAGAATATTTACAGGATGGGATGTTGAGAAGAGACTTGCAGTGGCCAAGAGAGTATGCTGGGCGATTTGCCATTTTCCTTAGTTAAAAATGACTTTAATTAGTTATAATTAAGGGAAAAAACTAATTAGAGAAAAATGGCCAAAAGTGTCTTAAGTGAAATAAAATAAAATTAAAATATCACTTCATAAAGTCAATGGAGGAGCTTCTAGAATAATAATAAAATAATAAAATAGGATCCTTCTAGAGGCTTGGGGATCTATCCATGAGATCTATAAAAGACGAGGAGAAGGTCATTTGGAAACATCTTGGATCTTGGATTTGATATTGTTTCTTGTATGAGAGGTTGAGAACCCAGTTCTCTACTCCATTGGTAGCCCCAGGACGGAAACCCTCAGGTGGTTTAGTGAGATTAGGCGAGTACCCGTCTCCCCTTGGTGGATTCATTTAGAATCCATAGGTGTAGTGATTGCTTTTTTGTTTTAATTTGGAGGTTGGAGGGTCATTCCCAGCTATTGTATTGGCATATATCTATATCTAATAAAGTTGGGTTTTTGTTGTTGCATTTCTCATTATTTCCCATGTTGTGTTATTTTTAGTGAGATTGCCATATAATTTATGGGTTCATTGTTTTTATCAATTTCCGGTGTTTTGGTTATATTTCTTGGCGAAATTGTGTAGAAGTGAATGGTAATTTTGTGTGGAGTTTTTGTTCCAAATTTTTCTCATTTGGGACAATACATTCGTACTTGCACTTAGGAGATGTGGGTTTAGAGGTCCCACATGAATTTTTGAGTAAAGTGGAGTCCAAACATTAGAGGACAGAGGAGAAGAATCAAGTTGCTAGTGGTACGTGGGGGCCACCCATAGAGAAATGCGGCCCACAAAGGAAACACACACTCATTGGAGGGAGAACGGTGAGGGAAAGTAGAGGTTGGACCCACATGGGCATTTTGGAGGCTCTTTGACAAAAAGAGGAAGAGACTCATTTTGGTCATTCATGATTATTTGAGATTTGTCTTAGATTAACACGCTTGAGCTAAAGCCAAATCTGCAAGTGTTGTTGAGCACAAGAGGTTTCTGAGCGGAGATCTCAACCCTTGCTTCGGTGGACTTCGAGTGCCAGCCCAAGGAGGGAGTTCCATCCTTTTCAGTTTGATCTAGGAGTAGTGAAGTGTGAGTGTGGGGAAGTTCCAGCAGCAGGAGCGCAAACACCGCACAGTCGTTGGAGGCGTTACACGTGGGGGTTGAGGAGAGAGAGGAGTTTTGGGCTGAAACTTGGAGTGGAGTCCGGGGAGGAGAATTATTAGAGATTGCTGTCATTTTGTGGGATTTCAACAACAAATTTATTAGGTGGGTCGAATTACCCAGCAGTAGTACCATTGAGGGAAATTGGGCCGAAATTCTGAAGTCAGCAATTAGCAAAGACCTTTGTGGGTATTTGGTGGAGAGCCTGGGGTTAATTTCTCGGAATTTTTTGAGCACTGGAGGAGGTCCTATCAGCTATTCTTCATAGCCACCAGCTCATTTTTTGGGCATTTCAGCGCAGAGCCAAAGGGAGATCGACCAATATGCTTGGGGGACTTCATATTCTTCACTTGGGCTTAGCTAGCTCGCCTTGGGAAAGCCCAGGTGCATACTTTCCAAGCACCCATTGTAACCTCATGCTTTATCAATAAAATGGCTCAGTGGCACAGTTTTTGGGTCTATTTCGTGTTCTGATATTTCGGCAAATTTTCTATGTTTTTTGTCTATGCATGCTTTGTTTATTGCTGTAAATTTTTCTTAGGGATATTAGAATGGTATCGGAGCTCATAGTCTTGGCTTAGCCTGTGAGGAGTAGCATCAGTCTATGACACCAGAAGACCAACAAAATGTAACTTACAGGGGGAAAAGTACAAAAGAAGAGAGAGGCAAATCATCCCAGATCCAAAGATTGTTGAACCAAAGGTCGAAAGGTCAAACATGGGGGATAACATGGGAGACAAAGGGAGTAAAGAGTAGGACTTTGACCAACATCTTCTTAAGGCCGTGCAAAATTTGTCCAAAGGTATCGAGGAGTTGAGGCAACAAAATTGCAGCAACAATAGGGGCAAAGGGATTCAAGGGGGATTCTAAATTAGTGAGGGGCAGGGCTGTGGTACTTCACATCACCAAGGGGGTCATGGCCTCAATGCACCCCTCATTCCCAACACACCACCTAGGTCCACCATTCCTACATTTGTAGCATCAGGGGCTGGAGGGCCGCAAGGGCAAGAGGAGATGCCCATGGGGGACTATTTTGTAGAGTACCAATCATATGTCATAAGTACAAAGGTAATTATGAAGACTGAATCTAGTTACATTCTCCAACAAGATTGTAGAGAGTCATGTTGGACTGTTTAATCTTTGCATTGTGGGCTTGTTGTTGTGAACAATAGGCTGATTATTGAGAATATAATGAAGTATGGGCTTCTGATTCAGCGCCAAATCTCAAAGAGATTGGCCATTTTTTATGCATGGGCTCATACTCCCAATTTTCCCATTTTGCGCATTTCTTGTTGAGAAAGCATCTGTACATTTTCATATTTATGAACTGAGTATATTCTTTCTCCATGGCATTATCATTACAGCTGAAATCTTATGTCCTGTATTTGTTATAGAACAATGTCATTCAACTGTCTTATCGGGACTAGTACTTATGATATATGCAAGCACCATTTGGCTAAAGATGGTTTCTTATGCATATACTAATCATGATTTAAGAGCTCTTACCATTGTTGGTGAAAAGATAGAAGCATTCAACGATTCTTCTAATGTGGAATACCCTCATAACATCAAGTTAGGAAATGTGGTATATTTTATGGTAGCTCCCACATTGTGTTACCAGACAAGTTATCCTTGCACGATACATATTCACAAAGGTTGGTTTCTTCATCAACTTGGAAAATCGATCATATTTACAGGAGTTAAGGCTTTATCATAGAACAATATATGAACCCAATTATAAAGAATTCACAACATCCTTTGAAGGGGAACGAACTTCATGCCGTTGAAAGGGTACACAAGTTGTCTGTTCCGACTTTATACATGTGGTTGTGCATGTTTACTGCTCCTTTCACCTCCGTCTTAATATGTTGCAGAGTTGGTACGATTTGGGGATCGTCAATTCTAAAAAAATTGGTGGAATGCCAAAAACTGTAGAAGAGTATTGGCGAGTGTGGAATATACCTATTTATAAATGGATAGTTCGTCACATCTATTTCCCTTGCATACATCTTGGAATACCTACGAGAGCTGCTATCGTCATCGACTTTCCGGTTTCAGCTATATTTCATGAGCTTTGCATTGGAGTGCCTTGCCACATGCTGAGAGCCTGGGCTATCCTGGGAATAATGTTTCAAATTCCATTGGTGATTTTAACAAATTATCGGCAAAATGCAGGGGTCTTCAGGAATCAGATTTCAAACGTGTTTTATGAATAAAAAAAGACGAATTTCAAAAAATTGTGACTTGGGCTTTTTGCAAAAGGACCTCAATTGACTTTCCTGCGGGCGGTTTCCAAAAATTGAGAGTGGTTTAGGAGATTTTGCAGGTTCTTCCAGAAGATACATGACCGACGCCCACAAACGTCTACACAAATTAATTTTGTTTTTGAATGAATCAGATCAATGGTGAATATTGGTCAATGCCCAACAGTCAACCAGATCAATGGAATTCCAACAGGTCAAACAAATCGAAATTTGAGTGGTGGGTACCCCCCAAAGAGTTGGATTGCAAAACCATCAATTGCAATATCAATGACAGGGATTAATTCTGACACCCCTCCTTTATTCCAAAAACCGCCTAAGGGGGTGCCGAAAGTCAGTTTATGGTTTCCACAAAAACCTTTATGGGTTTTATGATGTGGGTATGACAAAGGCTGGGGCTCACACAATCCTTTGCCACTTCCAATGTTGTTTTATATATATAGCTCAAGTCCATATCTTTTATTGTATACATTGCAAAATTTGGGGAGCGAAACTTTATTTGGTTTAAAAGAGGGATTTAATATTATATATATATAATATTAAAATATTCTAAAATGTTTAATATTTTATTTATAAACATTTCTTTTTAAAAGGGAACAATTTTGTAATGCAGGGAATTAGTTTCATAACTGTTTACACAATTATTTTCTGAAGAAAAATAAAAGACCGACAGAGAGGAGAAGTACGGTTTTGGAGGTTCGAGTCCAAAAAGTAATGTAATGAAGAAATCTCAAAAAGTAATGTAATGAAGAAATATCTTGGAGACTGAGGAATAAAAGCCAGTTTTGATTCCAGTTTGGGGTAAATTGCAGCATTGTTTTCTTTCCTGTGTTTGTCATTTAAATTATGTTTTTCCTCTCCTAGACAAGTGTATATAGTATCAGGGCCTTTTCAATTGGGAGTATGAATTTACCTCATAAATGGTACTCATTTTTCAGTTTAAATCTCTTAATGGGTGCTCCACTTCCAGGAATTCATACACAATTTCTTAGTCTTTTTGCCACTCTTTCTGCAGAGTTTGAACTCAGATTCTTAAATGCCTGAGTTGTAAAACCCTGTCCTTCTTCATCTTTCCTCTAGCCATCTCTTTAGTTCAAAAGCCCTACAATCCTCATCAGCCTTGGCCATGCTGGTTTTAAAGGATAGGTTTTTAAATTAGACTGTTCATTACATTCATCATGATCCTGCTTCGAACAATCTTTTTAAAAGTTTTCATCAATTTCAGTAGATGTCTTGGGCACTGGCCTCTTGCAGCTAGAGGTTGTCTCCAGTGTACAACACACACCATCAAGAATTATCCTCTTAGCTTGGATTTTCTTCTTCTTGAACTCGGCTATTTGTTGTGGATCTTGTGGAGGTGCCACAATGCTTTCCATAATTTCCCATAGCTCCCACTTTTCAAGGAGAAATCCAATTCTTACCTTCCATGGATTCCAATTCTCAGTTCCACATGGTCTGTCCTCAAATCTAAGACCTTCAACTCTTGAAACTCTAGAAGTAGCCATAACAACTTACCAAAATGCAAAACCCAGAGAAAAATAGAAAACTTCAACAACCTCAACCAAAACCCATAATAACCCAGAAAACTTAGCACTCTAGAGCAAAACTTAAAATACTTTTGTGTTAATTTTAGATAACAATGGTATGTTCTATGCTTACGAGCAATTTACTTCAATTTTCTTATTAGCCCAATATCAATTTCCAGATTAGCAATCACATTAACATGATAGTAAATGCATATAGAACATAAATAAAACAGTGGAAGACAAACCAAGACAAGAGGACACAAGATATGGCGCCAGTGACGGACAAACCCCAATGTGGGGAAACCCTTTGATCAATTCTTATTATTCTTCAAAAGTTCAGCAGAGAGAGTACAATATGTAATTTTCACTTGCCCAATCAAAGTGAAATATGTCCAGTCAAACTGCAGCCACAGAAAGCCCTAACCAGAAAGTCAACGCTGGTCAACAGGGCAGAATTTGACCTCCAAAACAGCTCGGTCAAACTCAGTCAACTCGGCCTTTAAAAACAAATCAAATCAGCCCATAAATAGTCCAAAAGTACTCAGTCAAACTTGGTCAACGTAAGTCAACGCTACAGTCAAACCCTTCTGCAGGCAACGCTGGTCAAAAATACGGACTGCCTTGATTTCTGTGCCTAGAAATGCGGCCTACCCAAACAGAAAGTATCCCACAAAAATCGCAGTAAAACAAGGTCAACGCTGCTGATCAAAACACTGGTCAAACTTCCCGAAATTTAGTCAACGCAGAAAACTGTCTTCTTATTCTTCACATGTGTGGAGAGAGGCTGTCCTGAAATCTATACCCAATCAGATGAGGAGAGGGAGATGAATGAGAAGGTGAGTGATATCCAAATGAGGCAAAGGCACCTTCTATTTATATGCAAACGTTGAGGATGATTAGACGTGACTGTTGGGCTTCTGAGCTTACATTAGTTTGCTAGCCGACCTTGACAATTTGTCCATAAACAAAATAAATTCATAATTCCATTTGTAGATGTTAGAATGAGCTGCATCATATGAGCTGTCTAAGGTGGAGTTTGGCCCTAGTTGCCAAATTAAACACTCCCTCTCAACTAGGCCTCTCAACTAGGAGGAACTCCACCTACCAAACCATCTGAAAATCTATACCATCCCTGTCATCCCTGCTCTGCTGAACCATGAAGAAATAATTAAGAAGAAATGATCGAGAATGTATTATACCATTCTCCACTGACCCGAAGTTAGTCTCCAATAATCGAGAGTGTATCATACTACTCTCTACTAATCTGAAGTTAGTCTCCATTGATCCCAGATCAATATTAAACATCCTAGCATAGGGAGTGTGGTAGTACACAGTGCGTCCATCGGTAGTACTATGGTCCCTATCCTCATTTCCTTACTCATTAGCTAGATGAGAGGTACTTCCCATGAGTCCTAGACTGCATGGGTAGAATGTACAGGTAGGAGAAGGTGAACCACTCATCCTGCTCATATGCCATAGGAGAAGGTGAACCACTCATCCTATGCATATCTCAACATGGAGTGTCATAGGGGAAGGTGAACCACTCACCCTGTACATCGCGCATCACTAGGGGAAGGTGAACCACTCACGCTATGGTCGCTCATCGCTCCAAGAAGTACCCCAAGCTCCCCTGGAGCTCCTAGAGCTCAACATCCATCTCATACGGGACCCTCATACGAGGGTTTCTCCATGACTCCAAGTCGTTCATGGAAGGTTAAGAATTTGACCTTCCCTAGGGGCGTCGTAAGAATATCTGCGACCTGATCAACAGTACCAATATGATGGAGCCTTATTGCTCCCCGTTGTACCATATCCCGGATAAAGTGGTACTTGATATCAATATGCTTGGAGCGGTCATGAAACACGGGATTCTCAGAAAGACGAATCCCACTTTGGTTGATGCACTAGATCACGGTGGTATCCATCACATGTCCAAACAACTCACTAAAGAGATTCCTCAACCAAACAGCTTCACACGAGGCCATACTAGCAGCAATGTATTCAGCCTCAACAGTGCTCAAGGCAACCAACTTCTGCATCCTGCTCATCCATGATATCGAAGTAGAACCTAGAGAGAAGAAACATCCAGATGTGCTCTTACGATCCATCACACTGCTAGCCCAATCAGCATCAGAATAACCATGGAGCCTTACATTCCTGGCAGTGTATCTCAGTCCATAGGTGATTGTGCCCCAGAGATATCTCAAGAGATTTTTGGCAGCAATCCAATTTATGTGATGAGGCTCAACCATAAACTGATTCGATGTGTTCATTGCAAAGCATATGTCCAGACGGGAGTTCACCAAGAACATCAGGGCCCCTACGAGTTGACGATACTGAGAAGGATTTCCCAAATCGGGCCCAACAACACATACGCATAACTTATCGAAGTTAAGTTCCATCGGAGTAGTCATGGATTTGTAGTTCACCATCCCAAATCTTTCAAGTAGCTTCGTGATGTATTTTCCTTGAGAAAGGAAAATCTCACCTGGCTTTTGCTAGACCTTCAACCCTAGGAAGTAATGCATCAATCCTAGGTCCTCCATCTCAAATTCGGAAGCCAACTCCCTCTTACATTGATGAATGAAAGAGATCATCCACATAAAGTACCAAGATGAGAGGTCTATCATTTTCAACCTTAAAATAAAGGTTTGGATCAACTTCACTTCTCATAAATCCCAACTTCATCAGATAGCTGTCGATCCTCTCATACCAAGCTCGGGGAGGTTGCTTCAACCAATAGAGGGCTTTCTTGAACTTGCATATGTGTCTGACGATCTTGAACTTCAAACCCCTCGGGTTGTTCTACATAGACTTCATCCTAGTCCACACCTTCCTTTTGAGAGAAGACTTGAGCAACAAATCTAGCCTTGAAGTTTTCAGCACTTCCATCAGCTCCGTGCTTGATCTTATAGAGCCATTTCGAGGTGACAATGGATTTGTCTTTGGGTCTAGGGACCACATCCCAAACATCATTCTTCATAATTGACTCATACTCTTCGTTCATAGCATCCTTCCAAACTTGGTGCTTCACAGAGTCTTTGAATGTGCAGGGCTCAGATTGAACAATGGTTCTCATGGCAGTTAAGTACCATTGGTACCTATTTGGCTTCTTACTTTCACGAAATGTCCCCCTTGGTGCAACATGTGTCTCGGCATCTTGAAGAGTTTCCCTAAGCCACGAGGGTCTCCTTTTCGAGGAGGAGGGTTCATGAGGGGGTGGATCTATGGGATCCATTAGTTCTTCAACATCGGGTATCGGCTCATCCTGTGGTTCTTCTTGTTTTCTTGAATCTGCTTCTTTGTCCTTCCTTGGAGGAGGAAGGTTACTAATCTTCCCAAGGGCAACATCCTCATCGAAGGTGACATCATGACTTATCTCCACTTCTCTTTGACCGGACACATAGATTCTATATGCTTTAGAAGTTTCACTGCAGCCCACAAATGTTCCTTTCTTCCCAGAAGCATCCAATTTGCTTCTCTTTTCTTTCGGCACATGAAAATTACAGGGCTACCAAAAATTTTGAAGTGAGAAACATCAGGTTTCTTACTGGTGAAAACTTCTTTGGGAGTTTTGGAGTACAACGCTTGATGAGGGCATCTATTTTGAACGTACACGACAGTGTTGGTAGCTTCGTCCCATAAGAACTTCGGAAGGCTTTGATCATGAAGCATGGCACGAGTGGCTTCTATGATAGAGAGGTTCTTTCTTTCAGCAACACCATTTTGCTCGGGAGTATATGTGGTAGGAGTCTCTCTCTTAATGCTAGTTTCTCTATAATAGTTATTGAACTTATTAGATTCATATTCGGTTCCTTTATCGATTCTCAATATTTTGATCTTCTTCCCTATTTGATTTTCAATCAAAGGTTTGAAAGAACAGAACCATGAGAATACTTCATCCTTCTTCTTCAAGAAATAAATCCAAATCTTGCTAGAGAAATCATCGACAAAGATAGCATAATATAAATATCCTCCCAAAGAGTTCACAGGCATCATACCAGATAGATCAGAATGAACCAATTGCAATATGTCGGTAGTCTTGTCACTAGAGGGGAATGGTCCCCTTGTATGCTTTCCTTCGGCACACCCCTGACAAACACCTTGATGTTCTACTTTAAATTCAGGCACACCTGTCACCATCTTCCTCACATCGGGTAGAGCCTTCTAATGTATATGAGCAAACCTGTAATGCCCCTAATTAAATTAATTTTGCTAAGATGAATTTCTATTTTGCAATTGGGTGTTGGGAAATATTTGGGCATGTAAACTTAGGAAAAGTGGGTGGAGGGAGTCCCCATTTAATTTTTGGAGAAATGGGAGAAATGGAGACCACCAACATTAGAGAAAATGAAAGATTAAATTGATAGTGGAATATGGGGCCCACATAAAGTACACACTTGGGGAAGAAGGAATTTGAATTCCTTGAGGCAAATCGAATTGGCGGAGGGACCCACAAGGAATGCATGGTCAACAATTATAAAAGGAAGGAATGAGGGAGTAATAGGGGTCTTTGTCTATTTGAAAATCGAATTTTCCTTCGCTGTTCAGCTGAGCCAATATTGTGTTGTTTAGTACAAGAGCTCCCGAAGGAGAGAAGCTCAACCTTTCTTTGGTGGACTTCGAGGGCCACCCTAAGAAGACATTCCTTCATCACTGAAAGTGTAAGAGGCATCAACTACATAGGTCCCACGCATTTTGGAGTAGAGCACGCAATCTGGGAGCCACCACTGCACAAAGGGAGAATTCATTGGTTGTTTGTGGAGCTGGGTTGTTGGGAATTGACCGTAGAAGCTACATGAGTGTGGAGGGAAGCTACAACCAAGAGGACCAACCTACACGCAACTGTCACTTTATCATACATAGGACTGCATCATCTCCTCCATGATTGCGCAGTCATTAGAGTGAGACTCTTTTGGGGCAACATCATCCGGGGGAGTTTGGAGCTGGGGTGCTGGGAAATCATTGGGACGGCAATTTGAGGAGGATTTCTAGAGTTTGGAGAGAAGAGATTGACAAGAGTAGCCACAGTAAAAGAATTCGAATTTGGCAGAGGGCCAAGCTGTGAAGGGTCAAATTTCGAAATTTGGAACTAAGGGAAACCCTTTCTAGGTTTTTTTGGGTTTTGGGCAAGGAGCACTCTCCTAATTTTATAGAATTTTATGGGCACTCTAGAGTGGGCAAATCATGGGGCGAAGTCAAGCAGCAGTATAGTTTTGGAGCAACAACACAATTTTTTGGAGGTGTTGATTATTGCAACCGTTTGACTTTCTCGTACTCATCACCTGGTGCTTGTAGCTTGCCTTGTCCAAGCCCAGGTGCAATTTCTCCAACTAATTTGTGCCACAACAAATATTATTAATAAAAATTGGCCAGTTTGGGGATTTGCAGAAATTTCTGGTTTGTGTATGCATTTTTGAAATTTTCTGTGTTATTTATTTGTGCATGTCTTTGTTATCATTGTAAAATTTCTACTAGGAATATTATAGTGGTATCAGAGCATGATCTTGGCCAGTTGTGGAGTATCCAACAAGATCATGGAAGATTTGGGCATGTATGCATTATGATGGGTGAACTATAGAAAAACCCATGGCTCAATGGAGAGTGAGTATCATTGAGGGAAAAATGATCCTCACCCACTTTGATGGTTAAGCTAAGAGTTCTATCAAAAAATGGGTACAAGAATTGGAAACATATTTCCGGCTAAACCCCATGAGGGAGGCAAACGCTATTAGACATGTCACTTTGCACTTGAATGGAGATGCTATGGAATGGTGTTACCGAGGGCTGATCCCTTTGGGTCATGTACGTATCACTTCGTACAAAGAGTTCACACAAAGGCTCGTTGAGAGATTTGACTGAAAGGACACCAGACCTCCTCAAAGGGAGTGGATAGGATGAGGAAAGCTAGAGGATGAGACCAGGAGGCATTTCTACTGGTGGAGACTAGGCTTTAGATGTCAGAAGTTCGAGGAGGAGGTTGAGTAGGAGGACACGCAGGATGGTGAGGGGCACATCGATATACCCGGTGTGGTGCATGAGTCACCATTGTTGGAGGTCTCTTTAGTCGCTCCAGCTGACACCTCGGTTGAGGGAGTAGAGCATACACTCGGAGGGCCATCTATTGATGAGATGCCAACAATTGATGAGGTACTCAGTGCTATGACCCAGTTTCTAGACGATGGCCACCCACAACAGGTTGATGAGGTGCTTGGAGGCATACTTGTCATTGAGGAGGTACCAGAAGAGATGGAGGGGTCCAGAGTAGTGACCAATTTTACAAAGGATAGCCGCCCTCCACAGTTTCATTAGTTCTTGGCTAGAAGGCCACGATAGTGCGAGAGGCCATTCTACAACAAAACGAGGAGTTGGAGGGCATGAGAGCGGTTTGTGTTGAGTCAGCGGCCAAACTAACTCGCGTTGGGGAACGGTTGGGTTCCCTAATGGTTTAGCTGGAGTGCACTTGGAGCAATGGGGAAACCCTACTCAGACATTACAGGCTAGTAACACTAGCAGGTTACCACTACACATTGGAGAGGGAGAGGCAGAGTCACCTCAACATATTTTATGTGTTGATCAGGATGGTGATATGAGGCGACATGAGTTGCGTAGGGTGCATCTTTGGCAGGATGGAGGGTTAGTTCCATGTACGAGAGTTTATGCTCTCGATCCTTCCCTTGGGGTTGGATGGCAAGAGATATTCAATTGGTATTTGGTGGAGCTGGCTAGGAGATTAGATGCATCCATGGCCACAACTCAGCGGACGCTGTGGATTACCAAAGGAGCTCGAGGGCCAGACTGTTGTTGGGATCCAAGTGGGATTCTCCATCACATTGTGGAGTCGGTAGGTCATGGTAGTAGCTACGTGATGGACTCGGTGGTTGGGTGCACACACCTTTTCATATCCCCTTCAGAGTTCCTGACAACACTAGTGATAGGATGGATTGGCAGAGGAGCAGGCAGATTTCATGAGTTGTCATGGCATGTTGGGTTGACATGGGATCGTAGGATGGTTAGACTACTTTGGCAGGAGTTGGTAGGAGGCGGTGGCATCGTCAGGCCACCGGACAGGGCATCATATGGAGATAGTGCTTTCTCATTAATATATTGGGCACTAGAGCTACTGAGGTCCAACATGGTAGCGTTAGTCCTAATTGCATGTGAGGAGTTGAGCCACATAGGTGTACCTGGGCAGATGAGGAGGTGTAGATCACATCGTGGTGGGTGTACTAGCAGAGTGGCAGATGCATGGGCACATATGGGATGACCTATGGTACATAATGGCATGGCATTGAGCGTTGATATCCAGTGGTGCATGAAATTGTGCCACGAAGTTCATGGCTATGTAGTGGAGTGTTGGGGTGTGTATTTCTGTATAGCAGAGCATGATGATGCAGAACTGTTTATTGAGGTGTTTTCGCCAGAGAGATCTCCTGATGAGGGGATCAGGAAATCCATTGGGTTTGGCACACTCAAATTTGGAGAGCGAGTTTATCATGGGGTTGACTGTGAGCTTCCCTTTATCACTCACCAACATTTCACACTAACGTCGGGGACTTTGATACCTTTCCTTGATGCTCTCATTACGAGCAACATAATCCAGGAGGTTCATCTGAGACATTTGGACAGGGCACAGTGCATCAGGGGATAGGCTTTCCAGCTGTGGCATATGGGCAAGGCGCGGCTTGGTGGATGCAGGCTTGGGGGTAGTCCAATCTTTTGTAGAAGTAATGCTTGCACCGCACTTGAGCCCACACACAGGGAGAGGCATGACCCCCTTTGGGTGAGACATTCCGAGGTGTCTCAAGAGCATCCACAACAGTTTGTGGACCTTACATGCAAGTGGATGTTTAGACTCCAGGCAGTGTTGGGGAGCGCTTTTAGGAGGTAGGATGATAGATCCCACTGCATGGTATGGCCAACACAGGGTAGGTTTGTATGCACTAGATTGGTTCGTGATGTAAGGAGGCCATATATCGATTGCACGCAGGGGCTTGAGATGTCGTACGAGTTGGAGCCAACAACTGTCAAGACTATGCCACAACCATTCTGGCTGTGGGATCCAGGTATTTGGCTAGTTGATTGGATGCTTTGTTTCATGATGAGCGGGAGCATGACAGAGGATGACCCAACTCCCACTTGGTTTGACATGCGAGGGAGCGTTGAGGCCTTTGTCGCATGGCAAGACTGGTTTTCCTTGTTGTTGCTATAGATCAGAGTGAGTGTTGGATGGGTAGGTCGTGACATCGTGGGGATTCTTGGGCCAGATGCATTGGGACTCCATAGATATTTTTCCATCAGGTCCCAGGAGAGGGGGATACAACTTGTGCGTGATGGGAAAATCGTCATGATCAGAGTGGCGCAATGACATCATGGTGACACCCCTTTTGGACTAGCTTGGGATTTTGGCCTAGCATGGCTTAACAGTTCAACTACCAATGGAGGTGAGCGGGTTTCTAGAGGGGAACGTCATCCATATCTTCCATTGGGTTTTAGTGACTTGTTGGTGGTGTGGCGGACTTCACCAGTGTGGCAAGGTGATCAGCAGGAGGGGATCAGGGGAAGCGCAAGCAGGCGAGGATTCCATCCCACAAGGATTGGATTGCGTCTTCATGGGTCTACTCCTGAAGTGCACGAGAGAGACTATTTGGTAGAGTAATGTCACGAGGAGATGATCAAGATTTTATACTACCATGATGCTCTACTTAGTGGTGGTATGCAGGGGACATCTAGTGCCTATGCTAAGTTGGACAACAAGTGGAGCAAGGGATGCCTCATGCTGATCCGGATGGCTTGGGATCCTGGCAGGACGAGTCAGAGATTAGGGATGGCTAAGTGGTACATTTGGGACCCCGGTATTGTGTGCAGAGACTGTTGGGGTTAGTTGATTGAGAGGGTGCTTGTTCAGGCATTGCTTGAGGACAAGCAATTTTTGGTGGGGAGGACTGTAATGTCACCAATTAAATTAATTTTGCTAAGATGAATTTCTATTTTGCAATTGGATGTTGGGAAATATTTTGGCATGTAAACTTAGGAAAAGTGGGTGGAGGGAGTCCCCACTTAATTTTTGGAGTGATGGAGGCTATCAACATTAGAGAAAATGAAAGATTAAATTGATAGTGGAATATGGGGCCCACATAAAGTACACACTTGGGGAAGAAAGAATTTGAATTCCTTGAGGCAAATCGAATTGGTGGGGGGACCCACAAGGAATGCATGGCCAATAATTATAAAAGGAAGGAATGAGGGAGCAATAGGGGTATTTTGTCTTTTTGAAAATCGAATTTGGCTTAGCTGTTCAGCTGAGCCAATATTGTGTTGTTTAGCACAAGAGCTTCCCAAGGAGAGAAGCTCAACCTTTCTTTTGTGGACTTCAAGTGCCACCCTAAGAAGACATTCCTTCATCACTAAGACTGGAAAAGGCATCAACTACACAGGTTCCACGCATTTTTGGAGTAGAGCACGCAGTCTGGGAGCCACCATTGCACAGAGGGAGGATTCATTGGTTGTTTGTGGAGCTGGGTTGTTGGGGAATTGACCGAAGAAGCTACATGAGTGTTCTTTGATCATTTTCATGAGTGTGGAGGGCAGCTACAGCCAAGAGGACCAACCTACACGCAACTGTCACTTTATCATACACAGGACTGCATCATCTCCTCCATGACTGCACAGTCATTGGAGTGAGACTCTTTCGGGGCAACATCATCTGGGGGAGTTTGGAGCTGGGGTCTTGGGAAATCATTGGGAGGGCAATTTAAGGAGGATATCTAGAGTTTGGAGAGAAGAGATTGATATGAGTAGTCACAATAACAAAATTCCAATTTGGTGGAGGGCCAAGCTATGAAGGGTCAAATTTCGAAAGTTGGAACTAAGGGAAACGCTTTCTGGGTTTTGGGCGAGGAGCACTCTCCTAGTTTTATAGAATTTTCTGTGCATTCTAGAGTGGGAAAATCATGGGGCGAAGTCAGGTAGCAGTATAGTTTTGGAGCAACAACACAATTTTCTGGAGGTGTTGATTATTGCAGCCATTTGGCTTTCTTGTACTCATCACCTAGTGCTTGTAGCTTGCCTTGTGCAAGCCCATGTGCAATTTCTCCAACTAATTTGTACTACAATAGATATTATTGATAAAATTTGGCCAGTTTGGGGATTTGCAGAAATTTCTGGTTTATGTGTATGCATTTATGAAATTTTCTGCGTTATTTATTTGTGCATGTCTTTGTTATCATTGTAAAATTTCTACTAGGAATATTACAAAACCTCCAGTGCCATAATTCGAATTGAAGTGATGTGTCACAAGACATAGCTCCTAATGGACTTCCTCCAACTTGATATAAGCTATCAAACCTGAATCCAAGTGTAAATGCATCTTTGAAATTTTTATTCTACACATGTACCTTTCCATCGATGAATGCCTCCTTGAATCCTTTGTCCTCCATTGCCGAGATAGATACCAAGTTCTTCTTTAGATCAGGTACATATAGTACTTCTTGTAGATGAATGTTGTTAACTTGATTCAATTGAACAGTAACATTTCCAACTCCCTTCACGGGATAGGTGGCATTGTCTCCAAGGATAATTTCCAAATTTGATTCTTTTTAATCAGATTTGAAAGAGCTTCTTTATACCCAGTGAAGTGCCTTGAGGCACCACTATCAATCAACCAATTTCCCAAGGTATCCAGAGGAGAGGTAGTAGAGAGGGAATATATAAGATAAAGTTCTTTTTGTTTGTTATCAACAACATTAGATTCATCATACCTGGTGTTTCTTGATCTCTTGGGAGGGCGACCATTTCCATGTTGAGTAGCGAGAGCATTCCTTTTCCCTTTGTTGTTGAATCTGCCATTCCTTTGATTGTTGTTGCCCCTGAAATTGTTGTTGTTGTGGTTGTCATCATCATGAGGTGTATCCCTTCTATTAGGACACTCCCTAGCATATTGGCCAAACTTGTTTCAAATGAAGCATCTTCCTTTACTTCCATTCTTGAAACCCGGTCTTCCTAGACATTGCTTCTTTGAACCTACATTGTTCTTCTTTTTAGCATGAGCGGAGAATGCAGTAGGATCTTTCCTATTTGAAGGCATATCTAGTTCCATCATCCTTGTTTCTTCTTGAGAACA
Source organism: Pinus taeda (assembly GCA_000404065.3). Lineage (NCBI taxonomy): Eukaryota > Viridiplantae > Streptophyta > Pinopsida > Pinales > Pinaceae > Pinus > Pinus taeda. Next base: position 67,308 of record APFE030879243.1, read on the forward strand.
TCTAGTTAGCAATTCTTCAAAACCTGGAATCCTATCGTCATTAAGAATAGTAGTGTTGAACACGTGCCATTCACGAGGGAGTTCTCCAAGGGCAATGAGGATGAGCTCCCTATCAGCAATAGCTTCTCCAATCGAAAGAAGATCATTCTTGATCTCAGTAATCCTCATGAAGTAGGATTGAATATCTTCACCTCTTCCCTTCTTTATGTCCTTCAATTTGTTCTTGAGAAAGCGAACTTGGTTTGCATTGCTAGCTTTGAACATGCCAACCAACCTGTCATATATCTCCTTTGATGTGTTCAAATCAGAGACGTAAGCAACTAAATGCTTATGAATAGAATCTTTGATGATCTTCTTTGCTTTGACTTCACCCTTCTTGTACTTTGTCTTAGCGGCAGCTGGTGCATTTGAAAGAGGCTCATAAATCTTTCCTTACACATAATCCATAACATCCTGCTCTTCCAAAAGTCAGATCAAGAGACATCTTCCATGCATGATAATCAGACTTATCATGAAGCTTGTCATCAGATTTGAAGTAGGATGTGGAGGCTATTGACTCTTGTCATTTCCCAACAAATCTCAGTGATTGCTCTTTTCACTCTTGCTTGGGCTTTATCTTCACCTCACCTCTGATACCATATTAATTTTAGATAACAATGATATGTTCTATGCTTAAAAGCAATTTACTTCAATTTCCTTATTAGCCCAATATCAATTTCCAGATTAGCAATCACATTAACATGACAGTAAATGTAGATAGAGCATAAATAAAACAGTAGAATACAAGCCAAGACAAGAGGACACAAGATATGGCGCCAGCAAGGGACAAACCCCAATGTGGGGAAACCCTTTGATCAATTCTTCTTATTATTCTTCAAAAGTTTAGCAGAGAGAAATAGTACAATATGTAATATTCACTTGCCCAATCAAAGTGAAATCTGTCCAGTCAAACAACAGCCACAGAAAGACCAACCAAAAAGTCAACACTGGTCAATAGCGCAGAATTTGACCTCCAAAACAACTCAGTCAAACTCAGTCAACTCAAGCTTCAACAACAATTCAAACTAGCCCAAAAATAGTTCAAAAATACTCAGCCAAACTTGGTCAACGCAAGTCAATGCTGCAGTCAAACCCTTCTACAGTCAACGCTGGTTAAACAATACAGACTGCCTTGTCATGTCCCCATTTTTATTCTTCTTCATAGTATAGCCAGGGTGGATTTCTAGGACAGGGGATGACCAAGTTAGTGGAGTAGGTTTATGTCATCAAGGGTCCCGATGGAGTTTTCAGGAGTTTTTATGGGGTTTGTTGGCATTCACTTGGCATATTCCATCATCAGCACAGTTTGCCTTTCGTTTCTTTGCATTTTGACAACTTTCAAAAATCAACATTACAATTGGGCATAACTTAATTAATTATGCTTGAGGTGGGATTCCGGGGAGATTAATTGGTGAAACACCTCAGCGTAATAGCTTGTTGGAACCAAAATGAGAAGATCTACATTATGGGACTTTTGAATGGGAGTTTCAGTGATCTGAGGAGACATTGTGGCCAATTTACCCTTTCCCTGCATTAAAAAGAATATTTTAATTAAAATAAAAGGGGGAAAAGTGCTCCATGATTAAAATAGTAATAAAATAGAAGATTCTAGAGGGGCCCATCAAATCTATAAAAGAGGAGGAGGCCATTTGAGGACATCTTGGATTGAGTATTGTTTCTTGTATGAGAGGTTGAGAACCTGGTTCTCTATTTTAGCAATAGCCCCATGACGGAAACCCTCAAGTGATTTAGTGAGAGTGGGTGAGCACCCATCTATTCCTTTGGTGAATCCATTCCGGGTTCATAGGTTGCAGTGTATTGTTTTTTAGTTTATTTTGGAGGCCCATTGTGGCATGCTTGCAAATCTGCTGAGGCCAATTATCTCAACTATTTTTCCAGCATGTAAAACCCCAGTTCTTATATTATAATAAAGCTTAGATTGTTTCTACTTATCGTATTATCAAATTGCATGCATTTTATTTGTTATATATTTTACATGGCAATCTTCTGTTTATGAGTAGAAGTTTTATGTGAAGGGAATGTTCCAAATTTATTTCAAATGGGACATTACAGTGGTATTAGAGCCTTGGTCTTGGCTCAACCTACTGGTTTTTCAGTTTCCAGTTGCAGTTATTATTAAAGGGTTTTGCCGAAGAAGTTGAAGACCTAGTTTTTGCAGCAAACTAAGAGCTTATTCAAAGAGCTTGACAAATTTTCTTACTAACTATTTGACAAAATTTCTGAGAAATAGTTGGATGCATAATAAGAATTCAACAAAATTGCCCAATGTTACAAGTGAGCCGAACATTTGATTTTTGTTGCCATCACATTATTATTTGGGGCCGATTTATATGTTTGTGAAGGAGGCCGCAACATATCATTAGAGGGTCGAATGATAAAAGGGGCCGTGGGCTATATTGGATAATCTTTCTTTGGGTCCAAAGTTTATAAAGGGCCAAGATTTAATTTTATAAATCCAAATTAAAGGGGGCTCGATTTTTTTTGAGTGCCGAAAGCAAGGTGGGGCCAAAGAATACTGCGTCTTCCACCACCGTTTGTAGAAGTCGAACTCATGGAAAGGAGCCGAATCTCATTGAAATTTCAAGAGTCCGAATGTTTTCTTATGCCTAAAGAGAGTCATGTTCAACAAAACCTAGCTGTTGTTCTTTCCTAGAGATTAGAGGCCGAGTTAATATCAAAAGAAGTAGTTTGAACACCAGGGCCCAATTGTTCTAAGCGTTGTCAATAGATTCGTGGGTTGTATTCATATGGCTGGAGGTATGGAACGTGAAGTTCTGTGGCAGTGATACCCCAACTATTTGATGCTGACTGAGTGAACTTCCTAACTGAAAGTCGAACCTTGTGGGAAGAGCTGTGTTCCTTTGCTCTGGGAGGCCGAGAGCCTTGCTCTGTCACCTGAACGTATTGGGGAGATGGTCGCATTATTTTTGGAACATCAATGACTGTCACGAATGTTGAATTGATTGCACCCTATGGAAAGAGCCGAATACTTGTTTAAAGACTGCTAAATCAATGTCAGAAAAATTCATGTATCACTGGGCTGCGTGTTACTTGAAGTCTGGAGCGTATGGACTGTAGGATGTGAAATATTGTCACAAGCAGAGCCACAGAACATTCAGGGATACTTCCAGAAATTTCTGGTGCTAGAGAAGGGACGTCGTTTTTAGAAGGCCGAGGATAAGTCGCGAAATTGCCATATGCTAGGATGTTGGGCTGAGGAAAGCGATTCCTTAAAGCCAAAATTTATTATTCGAGTAAGCCAGGCGCTGATTACAGTCATCCTCATTTGGGCAGATCAAGTTTTGAGATGGGTTTCTCTGTGCATGGCTTGATGGACGAGTTCCCTTGTACATGGTTTGATGGTGTGATTGGTGCAATGTCCAAATTTAGGGTGTAAGGGTCTTAATCCACTGAAACCTGCTGCCACATATGAATACTTGTTGAAATTCTGAGCGAATTCTGTGTACGTTGTCGCTTTCAAAGACTAGATGCCTGTAGTGTGATTGTTGGAGATCAAATACTTCACTGGTATAAGAATTGCTGCTATCGTCCTGTAACTAGTGATCCAACTATGCATTTAATTCCTGAAGCAATAATCTTCTTGAACGAATTTATTATTTTCTGGGCAAGTCAATTTGCTTAATCCAGAGACAAAATTCGATTATAGTTGGAGGCTGACTTAGTATTGTCAGAGATTGTTGGGATTGCACAAATCTAGGTGTGAATTTCTCTGCAAATTTCAGGGAGGTTGGGTTGCTGGACATGCATCTTCAACCGTGGCTGTAGTAGGCATCGTAAAGCAGAGGTGAGGAGGCCATGTTTATCAGTGTTTCCCAAAGATCACTAGTTGTGCTTGTTACAGTTGCGTCCATGGTGGCTGTCATCTGCACAGTCCAGTAGCAGTGAGAAACCAATTGATGGACAACTCGATGGCGCATTTACCTGTGCATTGACAGAACTGTAATGGAGCTGAATATCTCTCTAAGCCGCTGCCTTTTTGTGTTGCTTGAAATACGTCGAAAGACTGTTGTCTGAGTAAAACAAAACCATCTCTTCCTTGTTCGTGTGTGTCCTTCCCAGCAGCTGAAGCACAAATTTCTCAAAAGAACGTAGTTGATTGGGAGGTTGTACATGGATGTTAACAACTGAGCATATCTCTCTGGTAACTGAATAAGGTGGAAGGACAACATGATCAACTTACTGAGGACATCTACTACGGATGAGCTTCATAATCCCCAGCAAGTCCACAATGGCTCAAACCAGGTTCTCTAATCTCATTATTGTGATATATTTCTCTTTACAAGGTTTAGTGTGATGAGCATGTATACTTTTTATTTTTTATTATTTTTATTTTCTGTTAGCATTGTTATCCATATCAACAGTGAAGAATTAATGAGGATTTGTGCTAAAATGCTAGTCTGAAATTTTGGTTGTCATTATCCAAACGTCAACTAAAACAACACCTACAACACTAAAAACTTAGAAAAACAGTGATCTCATTATCGCTGATTTACTATCCTCATAAATCTAAACCATGGAGAGGCTCACAAAATCTCTTGAATGATTTGAGAAGATTGAACAACATAGAAATCAGTTCCTTGAACCACCATGCATCATTGGACCAGAAATCCAAGCAAGACAACAAACCCTTCTCAAAGGGGGTCTATGCCATTCTTCAGAAGGAACAACCAAGAGATTTGCAGAAGGACCCGAAGATTGGACACAAAATCCTTGCACTTGGAACATATTTGAAGCATATGAGGGTCACATGGAAAAGTCTTTTCAAACTTGATGAACTAGATGCCCTCCTTTCCAAAGTCAGTCAGTCAAAGGGGAAGAAGTTGATGTGGGCTTTGAAACCAGCCATGCTAGCTTTAATACATCACAAGTTCTTGGAGGAGCCTTGTGAAGGGGTTAGACTTCTAGTTGCATCTTGTCTCAGTGAAATCATGAGACAAACTGCCCCTATAGCTCCTTACAATGATGATGTTATGAGGAGAGTTTTAAAGCTGATAATAGAGACTATTAAGGACTTGGACAAGAGTGTAGGTTCTACCCTTGGAAAGAAGCTTGATATTCTAGGAGGCATGGCCATGACTAGGACTTATGAGATCTTATTTGTTCTATATTGTGACAATTTGATCCTACAGATGTTCCAATGCTTCTTCAACATTAGGAAACATCATCCTGAGAGAGGCATAACACACATGAAGTCCAGCTTGTCCTGATGTATGCAAGGCCGTGATGCCATTTGTCGGGAGTTGCAATTTTGATTGTTGTCTGTTTGGAGGGTAGAGCAGTTGGTATCACTTGTTGCTTATCAGCTAGCCGAGAGGCTGGTTGAGCAGAACATTGGGCTGTTCAGGAGGAAGTTGACTAGGGAGGAGCAACTCAAGATTGGTGGATCATGCAGCAAGAATGAGCTGAGGAGGAAGGGTCTTTGCTTCATCTGCAAAGGACCTTGGGGACTTGAATACTCATGCTTGAGTGACATTAAGGAGATGACAGCGGTAGAGCAGGGAGATATTCTTTATGTCTCTCAGGATGAACACTCTTCGTCGGACGAGTCCATGGGTTCATACAATGATACCTTAGAGGAGCACGAGCAGTCATATGGAGTTGATGATAGTAGCCCAGATATGCATCCATGTGTGGTAGAGAAGTACGAGGGGCAGCTGATTGTTCCCATGTGGGAAAGAGAGAGATCAGGGAGCAGATGAGCGATTGATGATTCAGCATAGAGAGTGCATAGAGGAGCATGAGTCATGGTGAGTCATTGACATCAGACCAGATTCATATGATGAGCAGTCCGTGGGTCCTAGGAGAGACATTTAGGAGAGTGTGTCATCAGTGATGAGTCAGCATGAGAAGCATATGATGGAGCATGAGTCAGCTAAGGAGGATGAGGCGCACAGTATGCATGATGAGCTTTTTTGGGAGAGCTAGTTGGAGGTTCATATTGAACCTGTGATGATGGAGGATGAGCAACCACCCTTGGGGTCAATCGCTGATGAGGAGTAGACAGATGTACATACAGTTGGTATGGTGACGAGGTTCGCTGACACTTGTCCTTAGGAGATGCTGGAGTATGACAGGACAATTTGGCAAATTGGTGGTTTGGAAGAGTGTGGAGTTTCCTATCAGGCAAGGGAGATGGCAGTGCATCCATCTTTGGGTCTACCCATTGATGAGGTGCAAACAGGTGTAGTGGCAGCTAGCCGAGCTTCAACATTTTCAGGTAGCAACCCTCCCAGGAGTACATAGGTAGGGCTTGCAACACAGTTTGGCTACTTGTACCCATTACAGGGAGAGAGGTAGGACTTTGTCGATGGATATTGTTGACCAACCAGATAGGGCAGCATGAGTTGAGCATGGACCAACATTAACATAGTAGACTTGTTCCTTACACGAGTCCATGACTTAGATTGGTGGGAGATCATGAGTTGGTATCCTATTGATGGAGTATCATTCTTAGTCGAGAGTAGTGTACTGCAGGAGCCCTTAGAGGTGGGGGATATTACATGCTCCAGTTGGCAGCAGAATGTGGGTTGGCTACTCATCAACATCTCAGCGCAACATCAGTATGGTGAGACTGAACTTGGGGTATGCCAAGGATTGGATTGGAGAGAGATGATGAACTGGTACATAGTTGGTAGGGCAGCATTCACAGACGGAGCCACAACACATCAAGAGCCATGTAGCATTAATGCTCCTTCTTTGTGGCATTGGGATCCAGGTGGATCTACTAGAAGCAGGTTGGGTCAGAGATGGACATGGGATCTAGTTATTGGAAGATCCAGTCATGTCTCGATAGCTTGGAGATGTGACGTGGACCAATGGTTCGTATGGGATCCTGGCATTAGGTCTTAGTGGCATTGGGCCACCAGATTGTTCCACAGATTTGGATTGCTTGAGGGCAAGCAATCTTGGGGCAGGAGGACTGTTATGTCCCCATTTTTATTCTTCTTCATAGTACAGCCAGGGTGGATTTCCAAGACAGGGGATGGCCAGGTCAGTCGAATAGGTTTATGTCATCTGGGGTCCCGATGGAGTTTTAAGGAGTTTTTATGGGGTTTGATGGCATTCGCTTGGCATATTCCATCATTAACACAGTTTGCCTTTCGTTCCATTGCATTTCGACAACTTTCAAAAATCAACATTATTATTGGGCATAACTTAATTAATTATGCTTGAGGTGGCATTCCGGGGAGATTAATTGATGGAACACCTCAACATAATAGCTCGTTGGAACCGGAACGAGAAGATCTACATGATGAGACTTTTGGATGGGAGTTTCAGTGATCTAAGGAGACATGGTGGCCAATTTACCCATTTCCCGCATTAAAAAGAATATTCTAATTAAAATAAAAGAGGTAAAAGTGCTCCACGATTAAAATAATAATAAAATAGAAGATTCTAGAGGGGATCATCAGATCTATAAAAGAGGAGGAGGCCATTGGAGGACATCTTGGATTGAGTATTGTTTCATGTATGAGAGGTTGAAAACCTAGTTCTCTACTCCAACAATAGCCCCAGGATGGAAACCCTCGGGTGATTCTGTGAGAGTGGGCGAGCGCCGATCTATTCCCTTGGTGAATCCATTCCGGGTTCACAGGTTGCAGTGCACTGTTTTTCAGTTTGTTTTGGAGGCCCATTGTGACATGATTGCAGATCTGCTGAGGCCAGTTATCTCAGCTATTTTTTCGACATGTGAAATCCCAGTTCTTATATTAAAATAAATCTGAGATTGCTTCTGCTTATCGTATTAACAAATTGTATGCATTTTATATGTTATATTTTACATGGCAATTTTCTGTTTATGAGTAGAAATTTTATGTGAAGGGAATGTTCCAAATTTATTTTGAATTGGGACATTACATGCCTCGATTTCCTTGCCCAGAAATGTGGCCTGCCCAAACAGAAAGTATCCCACAAAAAACGCAGTTATTAAGGTCAACGCTGCTGATCAAAACGCTGGTCAAACTTCCCTGAAATTTGGTCAATGCAGAAAACTGTCTTCTTCTTCTTCGCACTTGTGGAGAGAGGCTGTCCTGAATTTCGTACCCAATCAGCTGAGGAGAGAGAGAGATGAATGAGAAGGTGAGTGATATCCAAATGAGGCAAAAACACCACCTATTTATATGCAAACGTCGAGGATGAATAGACGTGACTGATGGGGTTCTGAACCTACATTAGTTTGCTGGCGATCTTGACAATTTGTCCATAAGCAAAATAAATTCATAATTCTATTTGTACATGTCAGAATGTGATGATCTTTAGATCAATCCTACACCTCTCAGAGAGAGGAATCCAATAAAAATATCAGCTGCATCATATGAGCTGTCCAAGGTGGAGTTTGGCCCTGGTTGCCAAATTTAACATTTTGCCACCTCTTGCAAAACCCAGGAAATTTTTACAACCTCTTGCAAAACCATAAAAATCTTGCAATCTCTAGCAAAACCCAGAAAGATAATAACACCACGTTCACAAATGAATAACCTTTAGAGAAAATACTCAACTTATTATGCCTCCCAGCTCTGATACCATGTAAAAAATTCAAATGAAAACATTAATTACTCATTTCACAATAAGAAGCTTTAAGACATTTAGCTGAAAACAATAAATGCTCAATCACACAAAGTACTCTTAAGTAATTTTGGTCAATGTTCAGGGCAAAGCCCCAAAGGGTAAAACCCAAAGAATAATGGCTTTTTTTTCTTCTTCTTGGAATTTACATAGTAGAATTATCAGAGAATTTACGATAGAATTAGTGAGAAATTTACAACAGAAATTACCTAGCAGAGCTTGGCCGTACTGTCATAAATGCACTGTTCTTTTTCCTAAAAATTCATTCTTGTAGACCATACAACAGAGAAAAATTCCTCCTCAAATTTCCCTCCCAGTCTTCTCAGTTTCTACACTGGTGATAAATGCAGATGACATCACTGTACCATATAGACAATGTCACCATTGTATGGTCCTCAATTTTTGTGCCAAAACTGTAGCAGAAAACTCATCCTCCAGAAATTCAGCCTTCTCCTTCAAAAAATTCAGCTCCTCCAAGCAAGCTTCAAACCCTCATGTATCTCCTCATTAATGATTCCCTCATTAATTTCTCATCATCACATGAATCTCTCAAGAATGAATGTCCTCATTAATGACTTTCTCATTAATAATCTGCCTGTAACCCTCGCTATGCTTTTATAGGCTTTCATAAGAAATCAATGGCTTAGATTAAATCTTAATTGATGGTTGAGATCATGATCCAAGTCATGTTCACATGGATCATTAAATGTCACTTTATGAGAAAACACACATGTTTTTATTAAAGAAATACACTTTGTTTTCTTAAAATGACACTTTTCACTTATAAAAGCACATTGACTTTGTATCTCACAAAATCAACTTTTGGGTCCTCTTTGCCCCTTTACTTTAATGATAGGCCATGCATTAAAGAGGGATAAACACTTTCTGAAGTACACAATCTCAACATATAGGAAGATATGTCCTTTTCAGGGAAAATTTGTGCCATGTAAGTGATAGATTTGGATCGCCTTCCAATTCATATTATGATCTCTTTGGGTCACTAGGTTTAGCCACGTCCCTCTTCTTTGCTCAAGTTGATTGAGTCCGTTTGGAGTGAAAGGACTTCCACATCCTAGTTTAGAGAGTTTAGAACCTCTCCCTTAGGCCAATAGGTGCTAAGGGGTGGATCCTTTGGTGGGAGGCTAGTGTTGGTCACATTGTACACTCATGAGAGGTTGGGGTAGGATGATGGCTTGTAAGTGGAGAAAGCAGTTCCTGATGGCTTGTCTTAGGCTTGAGGTGATTCATATTTTTCTTGAAGGGGTTCTTCATAATGTAGCCCTTGAAGAGGAGGTTGTGAAGTTGGAGATGATTGTCCATAGTGGTGAGGACTATGTCGCTAGGGGTGCTTAGGTCCATTTTTGTCTACAGTGGATCTAGGAGGGGGATGATTTCACCAAGTTTTATTTTTATTTCCTCAAGAAGAAGGTGATTGTTGATAGTGTGCTTCTTTTGTATAGGGCTAATGATTCTCTTATACAGGAACCTTTTGATGTTAGATCTATGTTTAGCTTTCATTTTAAAAGAAATCGTTTGCTCCTTTTTCTCTAACATATAGGGTGGTGGTTGCTAGAAATGATTGTTGTAGGGTTGTCCATGCAAGGTTTCTAGTGGTGATTAAGAGAGGTTGGATAATGATTTTTTGAGGGAGGGGATTTATGTTGCTTTGAATTCCATGTAGAATGGCAAGTCACCGAGTATGGATGGTTAGCCTTGAGTGTTCTAAAAGATCACGTGGGATAAGATTGGTGATGATTTTTTTGTTTGCCTTTTGAACTTTTCATGTCAAGTCATCTTTTAGAGCTTCTCAATCTAGGGCTAGGCAAACATATTCCCAAAAATGTAGCTAGAGATTCTATTAGGGTTGGCAATGATCACTTTGCTCACAATTGCTTATAAAATCATTTCTAAGCATTTTCTTTGAAGTTCCACTTGATTGCATGGTATTTAGTGTGCTGAGAGAAAATTGGTTTTTTTAGGGGAGATTCATTTTTGACATCTTGGGTTTAGATGGGAGGATTCCTTTGTTTAAAAATTGTTTTTGATAAGGTTTATGATCTAGTTGATTAGTCTTTCATTTCAGAGATGTTGACTTGGTTGGGTTTTGTTCCACATTGTATGTAATATTCCTAATTAGCCATGGCTAATTGGAATATTCGATTTTGTCCGATTTTTGCCTTCACTAGTCACTTGTAAATAAAAAAGTGAGGACGGGGGACATAACTCACTTTTAGAATAAAAAGTCACTTCCTAGTAGCACAACGTTGTGACTTAAAAGAGGAACCAAGGGGGCCAAAGGGGGATGCAGAAATGGGGCCCACGCAGACACATGGAGGGACTGCGCAGGAGTGAAGGAAACACATGGCAAGAAGGGGATCACGCAGGAGAAGGTGAGCCTAGGGATTGTGAGAGGCAGAGGCTATAAGATAGAGAGGAACCCCCTCATTTTGAATCATTCAGTTATGTGCATTTTGAGCTAGTCGTTTCGACTTCTGAGCACGCTGGCTGTTTAGCTAGTCTGCAACACTGTTTAGTGCACCGAGTGTCTCCGTTCGGAGATCTCACCCTTAGCCCTGGGGGACTTCGAGTGCCTGCTCGGGCAAGGTATTTCCATTGGTGTTTCAGCAGTAGTTTCATCAGCATTCCAACAATAGTTTTAGCAGCGTTTTGGAGGACTGTGCAGCACTGGGAGAGGGACGCAGTTCTTTCTGGTGGCAGTGTTGTATTAGGGTTTTGCAGGTGGATTTATGCTGGGAGATTGAGCAGGGGTCCAACTCTTGTCTCATTGGAGGATTTTGGCAGGGTTTCAGGCAGTGTTTCAAGCACAGTTTAGAGGGGTTTTCCTTCAGTGGCAGTGCAGGGCATTGAGGAACTGCGCAGAACCCCAAGAGGGTGTTTTTTGGGGGTCTGCCATTCTAGGAAAGCTTTCTGGGTTTTTCTGGGTTTCTTGAGTAGAGCCCGAATCCAAAGTTTCAGCTTTTTCCGAGGAGGGGAGCAGCCCCAAATCATCATTTGTTTTCTAGCAGCAGCAGTAGCACAACAACAACATCCACGCAGAGAGGCCATTCTTGTCATTCTGAAAGTATTTCTTCACTTGCCTTGTGCAAGTCGAGGTGTCATCTGTCTAATCACCTCTTGTACTCATTTTATTGCTCAGTATAATAAAATGGCTTAGCATTTCTCGCTGCATTTCTTGTGTATCTGCTTATTTTCCCGATTTACATTATTATATACTGTTCCACTGTTATTTTATTACTTCTAGGTTATTATATCATTTGCACATATTTGGTTGGAGTTTTTGCTGGGGTTTGAGGAATATTCTGGGTTAGGAATATTATAGTGGTACCAGAGCATAGATCTGGCTCAGCCTGTGGAGCTAGCAATCTATGACACCAGGGGAAAAACCCTACATTTGTTACAGAGGTTGGAGGTACAGAGACACTGGACGTAGGTTGGAGAATACCTACGGGGAGGGAGACTGTGTTCCTATAGTGGACGCAAAACAGGAGGAGCCTGTGGTAGACGCAGAATAGAGAGAGCTAGTAGTGGACGCGGAACAGATGGCTGACGAGGACGGGAAGAGATTTGCGGATATGCTCCTCAAATCAGTGCAGGATCTGTCGAGGCAGATTAAGGTGATGGGGTAGAGATTCACAGCAGTAGAGGCTAGACAGTGTGAGAGCCCACGAGTTTTTCAGATTGGTGAGGGATCAGGTGCATCCCATCATTTTCTAGAGCAGCGTGATACTGCGCAACAGGTGGCCTCACACGCCCCTACACGCTCTACCATGCCCATTTTCCTAGGAGCAGACACGGAGGCCGTAGCCCAGTAGGAGGCAGAGCTCGGACATATGGGCGATTATTTTGCAGAGTACCAGGCCTATGGGCACGAGTTCAAGGAATCCCTCTCATTCAGAGATTTTGTTCAGTTACAGCAGGATAGCAGACCCTGTGACCATCACAGAGGGTAAAGGTATTACCATGATGGCGACACCCACCATGCAGCGAGTAGATTCCACTTGCCTACGTTTGATGGCTCATCAAATAGTTCGGTAAAGTCTTGGGTGGAGAAGCTTGACATTTATTTCCAGCTTAACCAGGTGTCAGAGGCAGAGGCCATCAAGGTGGCAACATTGCATTTGGATGGCGAGGCCCAGGATTGGTGGTTTCATGGGATGGTTACATTGGGGCACTCCACAGTGACGACATATGCCGAGTTTACCAGGAGATTGATGGAGCGATTTGATCGGAGGGATCCAGAGCAACATTTCGTCGAGCTGATGAGGCTCAAATAGACAGGGAGCCCAGAGACCTACATTGCAGATTTCTTGAGGGTCTCTGTGATGGTGCCAGACCTCTATATGTATGTTGAGGGGTTAGCAGAGCCACTTTGGGGTTTAGTCCGATCCACTAAACCAGCCACACTCCAGGACGCTATCAGCAGGACCCGGGACTTATAGGATGTCTTACCCAGGACCTGGACACCTTATCCCCAGAGATAAACTTTTCAGTCTAAGGGGAAGGATGTGAGGATTCCTTCTCCAAAGGGGAATCCAGGACAAGTATAGCTTGACGACGATGCTAGGAGGGAGTTGAAGAAGAAGCGGTTGTGCTTCACTTCTCAGTAGCCATGGGCACCAGGACATAGATGTGCTGCTAGCAAAGCACATTTTATCGAGGTCTTCTCTGAGAGCAGTGGAGAAGAGGATGACGAGGAGGATGTGGAGACAGGAAATAGACATGCCATATAGGGACCTTTGCCACCTCCACCACTAGCAGCAGGTGGTGCATCTTTTGCACCCATCGGAGGGGCGCTTGCAGCATTGCGAGGAGTTCCCAAGTATCTGACACTACGCGTATGAGGGACAGTACGTGGCCAGCGCGTATCAATTTTGGTTGACAGTGGGGCAACCCACAACTTCATCGATGCACAGATGGTTGAGCGAAGAGGTATTCAGACAAAGAGCTTTGATGGGTTTTCAGTATTGGTCCCAGGAGATCAGACCATGACGTGTGCTCGTTATGTTCCAGAGCTTTCAATGACAATGGGCACCTACACATTGACTGACCACTTTTTCGTGGTCAATATTCCGGACAACAACATGATACTGAGTGTTCAGTGGCTCATCACTCTAGGGAAGGTTACAACAGATTGGAAGACCCTAGAGATGGAGTGGGATGATGAGAAGACAGGGAGGCATGAGAAGATACGGGGGCAGCACACATATCCGCCTCAGATTGTGTCGGCTCATCGGATGGAGGCAGTCTTCCAGAAGGGAGACATAGAGTGGGCAGTGGAGCTGAGGGCATCAGAGGCAGGGACTACAGGGTAGACGGTACATCCAGAGATCCAGTCCATCCTTGATCGGTATGCCATAGTGTTTGGAGAGATTCCACCAGGACAGCCACCAGATCAGGGGTTTGAGCACACTATCGAGCTTGAGCAGGGCATCCAGGCAGTGATCACTACCCCCTATAGGCACCCCAAGGCCTATCGGGACAAGATTGAGCGGGCTATCCAGGAGTTGCTGGCTCTTGGGCACATTCGATCAAGCACAAGCCCTTTTGCTTCTTCTGTGGTGTTGGTGAAGAAGAAGGACAGTACATTGAGGATGTGCATTGACTACAGGGCCCTGAATAAGAAGACCCTGAAGAACAGGTACCCCATACCTAGGATCGATGAGTTGATGGACGAGTTGAGGGGAGTATGATTCTTCTCAAAGATTGATTTGAGATCTGGGTACCATCAGATTCGCGTGAGGGAGCAAGACATTGCCAAGACCGCGTTTAGATGTCACTATGGGCACTTTGAGTTCTTGGTGATGCCTTTTGGGCTAACCAACGCCCCCGCTACATTTCAGTCCTGCATGAATCACATCTTCCGTATTCACTTGAGGAAGTTTGTGTTGGTATTCTTTGATGACATTCTCATTTACAGCAGGGCTTGGAAGGAGCATCTCCAGCACATTGAGACGGTATTGCATATCTTACAGGAGCAGCAGTTCTATGCCAAACTCTCTAAGTGCGAGTTTGGGTTGACGAAGATGTTGTATCTGGAACACATCATAGGAGTGGACAGAGTGAGAGTCCACGAGGAGAAGATCAGGGACATTAGGGAATGGCCGGAGTGGAGAAATGTGACGGAACTTCGAGGATTCATTGGCATTTGTACTTACTACCGGAAGTTCGTCAAAGGTTTCTCACAGCTTGTTGCACCCTTGATAGATTTGACGAGGAAGGGGGCATTACGTTGGTCGGATACAGTGCAACGAGCCTTTGACAGGCTCAAGGAGGTTATGAGCAGCTGCCTAATGCTTGCGTTGCTAAATTTTACGTAGCCCTTTGTTTTGGAGTGTGATGCGTCTGGAGAGGGGATCGGCGCAGTGTTGATGCAGGGAGGTCACCCTATAGCCTTCGAGAGCCGGAAGCTCCTTCTGCACGAGAGGTTGTATTCTATATACGACAAGGAGATGTTGGCCATCATGCATGCATTGGCTAAGTACCAACAGTATTTGGTGGGTAATAGGTTCAGGGTGAGGACTGATCACAACAACCTCAAGTTCTTTTTGGAGCAGAAGCAGCTATAAGAGAGGCAATAGAAGTGGATCAGCAAGATCCAGGCATACGACTTTGACATTGAGTATGTCAAGGGTAAGAACAACGTGGTAGCAGATGCCCTTTCACGTAGACCAACCACGTTGTCTCTTATGAGCTTGGATATCGATTGGAGGGCTTGACTCTTAGTAGAGTACTCCAAGGACAGGTTTGCATGTGAGGTTCTGCATGGGCAGGTGGCAGATGACAGGTACAGGGTGGTCGATGAGATTATCTATTACAGGGACCGGATCTTCTTGACTGAGGGGTCTCAGCTCAAGAAGAAAATACTCCAGGCATCACATGATTCACCATTGGCAGGACATCAGGGTTTTACCAAAACCTACAGGGCCATTAGGGAGAGGTTCTCATGGAAGGGCCTCAAGGAGGACGTACTCCAGCACATCCGGGAGTGCGATGTTTGCCAGAGGAACAAGGAAGAGATGAGCCATCCCGCAGGATTATTGCAGCCTCTTCCCATTCTGGAGGAGAAATGGGAGAGTATTTCGATGGATTTTATCATAGGGTTGCCCATGGTACAGGGCTAGGATTGTATCTTTGTCTTCGTTGATCGACTGACAAAGTACGCACATTTTTTTGCCATATCCGCACACTATACAGCAGCATAGGTGGCCGAGCTGTTCTTCAGAGAGATCTTCAGGCTAGATGGTCTTCCGAAGACCATCAACAGTGATAGGGATAGCCGTTTCATGGGCGGGTTTTGACAGGAGCTCTTTCGGTTGGTGGGGATGGAGTTGACACCGAGTACCAGTTATCACCCACAGACGGACGGGCAAACAGAGATAGTTGACAAGTGGCTGGAGGGCTACTTGCGTAACTATGTCAGTGGGCAGCAGCGAGCGTGGCTGAAGTGGCCACATCTGGGGGAGTACTGCTACAACACTACACATCACATGTCCATTGGTATGTCACCATTCTATGCCTTATATGGGTATCATCCTTTATTTTTTGCTGACGTGATGTTTGGTGATAGCAAGGCTCTTAGAGCCAAGATTTGGATCCAAGAGAGTCAGGATCAATGTGGAAAAAGTTGAAGTCGGGATTAATTCGGCAAGGGTCCAAAAGTTGAAAAACTCGTCAAAGTCGGGAGTTTTTTGAAAAAGTCAGTAAAAAGTCGGCAAAATTAAAAAAACACAAAATTATTCATTTTTTAATTTTTTTTTAACATCTAGAGTATCCACAACATCAAATAAATGCATTTCCACATAAACATGTAAAGTAAGCTAATATATAATATGTATATGAAGTCTAGTGCTACATCACATATCAAAATAGTGAATCAACTCTTGAATTTTGAGTCTTGTTTGAGTCTCAACTCTCAAGAGTCAAAATATCAACAAAAAATATAATAAATGTATATCACGAGTCATCTAAAAGTCATCAAGTAATCAGTGACTGAGATCCTCTTCCCCTTTTAATTTTTGTTTCCTAATTGTATTAAGAAATAAGTCGTGCATTGATTCAGTAGATTGTAATATGCTTGGGTAATAAGGTGTCAGGTGGTAGGTCCAATGAAAATTAACAGTGAGTATCACAGTAGATGTGAAAATTAACGCTTGGTGACTCCAAGCTGCTTATTTTCTGAGAAAACAGTAGATGTTAGATTACTAGCCTAGCCTTGGCATCTATTATTCAAAAACTCGGAGGTAAAATCCACCTCTGATACATAACCTTTCCCCACATTTACAAGGAGTTCACCACTAAATTCCCTTTCAAAACGTGCTCTCATTGCAGGAAGGATCTTTGCTGTCACAAGATTTCACAAGTACTTTGTTCCTGTCTGAAAAATGGGATTTTTTTTGAGGCACTGGTTTTGTTTTTTTTGGACAGGTTGTTATTTGATCTTCATGACCTCCTCTTTGTTATTTCTTCTGGAAGCATTCAACAACTGTAACAATGTGTTTGATGGTGTGGGGTTCTTTCTACGGAAGACTGTTGTATGCCTGTCCTCTTGGTACTTTTGTAATCTTTTGAAGGGGTAGTGGTTGTTAGAGTCTGGGTCACTGAAAGCCTGGAGGCTTAGCCAATGTATACTTTGCTTTCTAACTAGAAATATGAAGTATAAAGATTTGTTTTTCCTTGGAAAACAAAAACATATCTTAACCTCAAAACTAATAGATTACAAATGAGATTACTATGCTCGCAAGAAGTACGACAAACAATACAATGCAATAACTTGAAAATGCATAGATGGAAGCTTCAATTTACAGTTTTTTCACCTTTGCGGCCTCTTTATCCACGGCCTGGGAAGGGAGGCAAACTTTTTGGGTCGACTCCCGATTAAATCCGAAGTATAAAGAAAAAATCGGGATTTTTTCCTTTGTGAAAAAGTCGCCAAAAAGTCGGGGGATTACATCATTTAGTTCAAAAAATCCCATTTTTAGGATTAAATTGGGATTTTTTGCAGACTTTTTCCACATTGGTTAGGATATCCTCCGAGCTCTCAAGGATAACATGGCTACGGCGCAGAACCAACAGAAGCTGTATGCCGACAAGGGTCAGGTGGAGAGACAGTTTGAGGTAGGGGACATGGTCTACGTACGATTACAGCCATACCGACAGTCGTCATTGAAGCAGAAGGGGGCTGAGAAGCTCAAGCCCCGCTTTTATGGGCCATAGAGGGTGATACGCAGGATTGGACAAGTTGCATATGAGTTGGAGTTGCCCCAAGGCAGCAAGATTCATAACGTTTTTCATGTATCATGCCTGAAGAAGGCATTGGGGTAGCAGGTGATAGTGACAGATGAGCTACCACCCATGGATGATGAGGGGCATTTGGTGTTGCAGCCAGAGGCTATTATTGATACCAGGGAGAGGCAGCTGCGGAGCAGGACGGTCCGAGAATTTTTGGTGAGGTGGAAGAATTTGCCGGATGAGGATGCCACTTTGGAGAGTGAGAAGATCTTGCAGCATCCATCACTTCAGTTGCTTGAGGACAAGCAACATTTTGCCGGGGGAGACTCTAATATTCCTAATTAGCCATGGCTAATTGGAATATTCGATTTTGTCCGATTTTTGCCTTCTATAGTCATTTGTAAATAAAAAAGTGAGGATGGGTGACATAACTTGCTTTTAGAATAAAAAGTCACTTCCTAGTAGCACAACGTTGTGACTTAAAAGGGGAACCAAGGGGGATGCAGAAATGGGGCCCACGCAGACACATGGAGGGACTGCGCAGGAGGGAAGGAACACATGGCAAGAAGGGGATCGCGCAGGAGAAGGTGAGCCTAGGGATTGTGAGAGGCAAAGGCTATAAGATAGAGAGGAACCCCCTCATTTTGGATCATTCAGTTATGTGCATTTTGAGCTAGTCGTTTCGACTTCTGAGCACGCTAACTGTTTAGCTAGTCTGCAGCGCTGTTTAGTGCACCGAGTGTCTTCGTTCGGAGATCTCACCTTTAGCCTCGGGGGACTTTGAGTGCCTGCTTGGGAAAGGTATTTTCTTTGGTGGTTCAGCAGTAGTTTCATCAACATTCCAGTAGCAGTTTTAGCAGCGTTTTGGAGGATTGCGCAACACTGGGAGAGGGACACAGTTATTTTTGGTGGCAGTGTTGGATTGGGGTTTTGTAGGTGGATTTATGCTGGGAGATTGAGCAGGGGTCCATCTCTTGTCGCATTGGAGGATTTTGGCAGGGTTTTAGGCAGAGTTTAGAGGGGTTTTCCTTCAGTGGCAGTGCAGGGCATTGAGGAACTGCGCAGAACCCCAAGAGGGTGTTTTTTGGGGGTTCGCCATTCCAGGAAAGCTTTCTGGGTTTTTCTGGGTTTCTTGAGTAGAGCCCGAATCCAGAGTTTCAGCTTTTTCCGAGGAGGGGAGCAGCCCCAAATCATCATTTGTTTTCTAACAGCAGCAGCAGCACAGCAGCGACATCCACGCAGAGAGGCCATTCTTGTCATTCTAAGAGTATTTCTTCACTTGTCTTGTGCAAGTCGAGGTGCCATCTGTCTAATCACCTCTTGTACTCATTTTATTGTTCAGTATAATAAAATGGCTTAGCATTTCTCGTTGCATTTCTTGTGTATCTGCTTATATTCCTGGTTTACATTATTGTATGCTATTCCACTGTTATTTTATCACTTCTGGGTTATTATATCATTTGCACATATTTGTTGGAGTTTTTGCTGGGGTTTGAGGAATATTCTGGGTTAGGAATATTACAGTGGTATCAGAGCATAGATCTGGCTCAGCCTGTGGAGCTAGCAATCTATGACACCAGTGGAAAAACCCTACATTTGTTACAGAGGTAGGAGGTATAGAGGCACTGGACGTAGGTTGGAGAATACCTACGGGGAGGGAGACTGTGTTCCTATGGTGGACACAGAATAGGAGGAGCTTGTGGTAGACGCAGAACAGAGAGAGCTAGTAGTGGACGCAGAACAGATGGCCGACGAGGATGGGAAGAGATTTGCGGATATGCTCCTCAAATCAATGTAGGATCTGTCGAGGCAGATTGAGGTGATGGGGCAGAGATTCACGGCAGTAGAGGCCAGACAACGTGAGAGCCCATGAGTTTTTCAGATTGGTGAGGGATCAGGTGCATCCCATCATTTGCTAGAGCAGCGTGATACTACGCAACAGGTGGCCTCACACGCCCCTACACGCTCTACCATGCCCACTTTCTTAGGAGCAGACACGGGGGTCGTAGCCCAGCAGGAGGCAGAGCCCGGACATATGGGCGATTATTTTGCAGAGTACCAGGCCTATGGGCAGGAGTTTAGGGAAGCCCTCTCATTCAGAGATTTTGTTCAGCTACAACGGGATAGCAGACCTCGCGACCATCACAAAGGGTACCGGCATTACCATGATGGCGACACCCACCGTGCAGCTAGTAGATTCCCCTTGCCTACGTTTGATGGCTCATCAAATAGTTCTGCAAAGTCTTGGGTGGAGAAGCTGGACATTTATTTCCAGCTTAACCAGATGTCGGAAGCAGAGGCCATCAAGGTGGCAACATTGCATTTGGATGGCGAGGCCCAGGATTGGTGGTTTCATGGGATGGTTACACTGGGGCACTCCACAGTGACGACATATGCCGAGTTTACCGGGAGATTGATGGAGCGATTTGATCGGAGGGATCCAGAGCAGCATTTTGTCGAGCTAACGAGGCTCAAACAGACAGGGAGCCCAGAGACCTACATTGCAGATTTCTTGAGGGTCTCCGTGATGGTTCTAGACCTATCCACAGCACAGAGGGTCTATATGTATGTTGAGGGGTTAGCAGAGCCACTTCGGGGTTTAGTCCGATCCACTAAACCAGCCACACTCCAGGACGTTATCAGCAGGACCCGGGATTTACAGGATGTCTTACCGAGGACCCGGACACCTTACCCCAGAGACAAAGTTTTCAGTCTAAGGGGAAGGATGTGAGGATTCCTCCTCCAAAGGGGAATCCAGGACGAGTACAGCTTGACGACGATGCTAGGAGGGAGCTGAAGAAGAAGCGGTTGTGCTTCACTTGTCAGGAGACATGGGCACCAGGACATAGATTTGCTGCTAGCAAAGCACATTTTATCGAGGTCTTATCTGAGAGCAGTGGAGAAGAAGATGACGAGGAGGATGTGGAGACAGGAGATAGACATGCCATACAGGGACCTTTGCCACCTCCACCACCAGTAGCAGGTGGTGCATCTTTTGCACCCACCGGAGGGGCCCTTGCAGCATTGCGAGGAGTTCCCAAGTATCTGACGCTACGCGTACGAGGGATAGGACGTGGCCAACGTGTATCAGTTTTGGTTGACAGAGGGGCAACCCACAACTTCATCGATGCACAAATGGTTGAGCGGAGAGGTATTTAGACAAAGAGCTTCGATGGCTTTTCAATATTGGTCCCAGGAGATCAGACCATGACGTGTGCTTGTTCCAAAGCTTTCAGTGACAATGGGCACCTACACATTGACTGATCACTTCTTCGTGGTCGATATTCCAGACACCAACATGATATTGAGTGTTCAGTGGCTCATCACTCTAGGGAAGGTCCCAACAGATTGGAAGACCCTAGAGATGGAGTGGGATGATGAGAAGATAGGGAGGCATGAGAAGACACGGGGGCAACACACATATCCACCTTAGACTGTGTCAGCTCATCGGATGGAGGCAGTCTTCCGGAAGGGAGACATAGAGTGGGCAGTGGAGCTGAGGGCATCAGAGGCAGGGACTACAGGGTAGACGGTACATCCAGAGATCCAGTCCATCCTTGATCGGTATGCCATAGTGTTTGGAGAGATTCCATCCGGATAGCCACTAGATCGGGGGTTTGAGCACACTATCGAGCTTGAGCAGGGCATCCAGGCAGTAATCACCACCCCTTATAGGCACCCCAAGGCCTATCGGGACAAGATTGAGCGGGCTATCCAGGAGTTGCTGGCTCTTGGGCACATTCGATCGAGCACGGGTCCTTTTGCTTCTTCTGTGGTGTTGGTGAAGAAGAAGGACAATACATTGAGGATGTGCATTGACTACAAGGCTCTGAACAAGAAGACCCTGAAGAACAGGTACCCCATACCTAGGATCGATTAGTTGATGGACGAGTTGAGGGGAGCACGATTCTTCTCAAAGATTGATTTGAGATCTGGGTACCATCAGATTCGCGTGAGGGAGCAAGACATTCCCAAGACCGCGTTCAGATGTCACTATGGGCACTTTGAGTTCTTGGTGATGCCTTTTGGGCTAACCAACGCCCCCGCTACATTTCAGTGTTGCATGAATCACATCTTCTGTAGTCACTTGAGGAAGTTTGTGTTGGTATTCTTTAATGACATTCTCATTTACAGCAGGACTTGGGAGGAGCATCTCCAATGCATTGAGACGGTATTGCATATCTTACAGGAGCAGCAGTTCTATGCCAAACTCTCTAAGTGTGAGTTTGGGTTGACGAAGATGTTGTATCTGGGACACATCATAGGATTGGACGGAGTGAGAGTCCACGAGGAGAAGATCAGGGCCATCAGGGAATGGTCGGAGCCAAGAAATGTGACGGAACTTCAAGGATTCATTGGCATTTGTACTTACTATTGGAAGTTCGTCAAAGGTCTCTCACAGCTTGCTTCAACCCTGACAGATTTGACGAGGAAAGGGGCATTCAGTTGGTCGGATACAGCGCAGCGAGCCTTTGACAGGCTCAAGGAGGTTATGAGCAGCTGCCTAGTGCTTGCGTTGCTAGATTTTACGCAACCCTTTGTTTTGGAGTGTGATGCGTCTGGAGAGGGGATCGACGCAGTGTTGATGCAGGGAGGTCACCCTATAGCCTTCGAGAGCCGAAAGCTCCTTCCGCACGAGAGGTTGTATTCTATATACGACAAGGAGATGCTGGCCATCATGCATGCATTGGCTAAGTACCAGCAGTATTTGGTGGGTAACAGGGTCAGGGTGAGGACTGATCACAACATCCTCAAGTTCTTTTTGGAGCAGAAGCAGCTACAGGAGAGGCAGTAGAAGTGGATCAGCAAGATCCAAGCATACGACTTTGACATTGAGTATGTCAAGGGTAAGAACAACGTGGTAGCAGATGCCCTTTCATGTAGACCAGCCACGTTGTCTCTTATGAGCTTGGATACCGATTGGAGGGCTCGACTCTTAGTAGAGTACTCCAAGGACAGGTTTGCATGTGAGGTTCTGGATGGGCGAGTGGCAGATGACAGGTACAGGTTGGTCGATGAGGTCATCTATTACAGGGACCGGATCTTCTTGACTGAGGGGTCTCAGTTCAAGAAGAAGATACTCTAGGCATCACATGATTCACCATTGGCAGGACATCAGGGTTTTACCAAAACCTACACGGCCATTAGGGAGAGGTTCTCATGGAAGGGCATCAAGGAGGACGTACTCCAGCACATCCGGGAGTGCGATGTTTGCCAGAGGAACAAGGGAGAGATGAGCCATCCCGCAGGATTATTGCAGCCTCTTCCC
Organism: Pinus taeda; assembly: GCA_000404065.3. Lineage (NCBI taxonomy): Eukaryota > Viridiplantae > Streptophyta > Pinopsida > Pinales > Pinaceae > Pinus > Pinus taeda. The sequence goes on from APFE030879243.1 coordinate 90,472, forward strand.
ATTCCGGAGGAGAAATGGGAGAGTATTTCGATGGATTTCATCACAGGGTTGCCCATGGTATAGGGCAAGGATTGTATCTTTGTCGTCGTTGATCGACTGACAAAGTATGCACATTTTTTTGCCATATCCGCACACTATACAGCAGCACGAGTGGCCGAGCTGTTTTTCAGAGAGATCTTCAGGCTACATGGTCTTCCTAAGACCATCAACAATGACAGGGATAGCCGTTTCATGGGCGGGTTTTGACAGGAGCTCTTCCGGGTGGTGGGGACAGAGTTGACATTGAGTACCAGTTATCACCCACAGACGGACGGGCAAACAGAGATAGTTGACAAGTGGCTGGAGGGCTACTTGCGTAACTATGTCAGTGGGCAGTAGTGATCGTAGCTGAAGTGGCTACATCTAGGGGAGTACTGCTACAACACTACACATAACATGTCTATTGGTATGTCAACATTCTATGCCTTATATGGGTATCATCCTTTATCTTTTGCTGACGTGATGTTTGGTGATAGCAAGGCTCCTAGAGCCAAGATTTGGATCCACGAGACTTAGGATATCCTCCGAGCTCTCAAGGATAACATGGCTACAATGCAGAACCAGCAGAAGCTGTATGCCTACAAGGGTCGGGTGGAGAGACAATTTGAGGTAGGGGATATGGTCTACGTACAATTACAGCCATACCGACAGCCATCACTGAAGCAGAAGGGGGCTGAGAAGCTCAAGCCCCGCTTTTATGGGCCATACAGGGTGATACGTAGTATTGGATAGGTTGCATATGAGTTGGAGCTGCCCTAAGGCAGCAAGATTCATAACGTTTTTCATGTATCATGCTTGAAGAAGGCATTGGGGCAACAGGTGACAGTGACAGATGAGCTACCACCCATGGATGATGATGGGCATTTGGTTTTGCAGCCGAAGGCTATTATTGATACCAGGGAGAGGTAGCTGCGGAGCAGGACGGTCCGGGAATTCTTGGTGAGGTGGAAGAATTTGCCGGATGAGGATGCCACTTGGGAGAGTGAGAAGATCTTGCAGCGTCCATCACTTCAGTTGCTTGAGGACAAGCAACATTTTGCCGGGGGAGACTCTAATATTCCTAATTAGCCATGGCTAATTGGAAGATTCGATTTTGTCCGATTTTTGCCTTCTATAGTCACTTGTAAATAAAAAAGTGAGGATGGGGGACAACTCGCTTTTAGAATAAAAAGTCACTTCCTAGTAGCACAACGTTGTGACTTAAAAGGGGAACCAAGGGGGCCAAATGGGGATGCAGAAATGGGGCCCACGTAGACACATGGAGGGATTGCGCAGGAGGGAAGGAACACATGGCAAGAGGGGGATCACACAGGAGAAGGTGAGCCTAGGGATTGTGAGAGGTAGAGGCTATAAGATAGAGGGGAACCCCCTCATTTTGGATCATTCAGTTATGTGCATTTTGAGCTAGTCATTTCGGCTTCTGAGCACGCTGGCTGTTTAGCTAGTCTGCAACACTGTTTAGTGCATCGAGTGTCTCCGTTTGGACATCTCACCCTTAGCCCCGGGGGACTTTGAGTGCCTGCTCGGGCAAGGTATTTCCTTTGGTGTTTCAGCAGTAGTTTCATTAGCATTGTAGCAGCAGTTTTAGCAACGTTTTGGAGGACTGCGCAACACTGGGAGAGGGACGCAGTTCTTTCTGTTGGCAGTGTTGGATTGGGGTTTTTGCAGGTGGATTTATGTTGGGAGATTGAGTAGGGGTCTAGCTCTTGTCTCGTTGGAGGATTTTGGCAGTGTTTCAGGTAGTGTTTCAGGCAAAGTTTAGAGGGGTTTTCCTTCAGTGGCAGTGCAGGGCATTGAGGAACTGCACAGAACCCCAAGAGGGTGTTTTTTGGGGGTCAGCCATTCCAGGAAAGCTTTCTGGGTTTTTCTGGGTTTCTTGAGTAGAGCCCGAATCCAGAGTTTCAACTTTTTCCGAGGAGGGGAGCACCCCCAAATCATCATTTGTTTTCTAGCAGCAACAACAACACAACAGCAGCATCCACGTAGAGAGGCCATTCTTTTCATTCTGAGAGTATTTCTTCACTTGCCTTGTGCAAGTCGAGGTGCCATCTGTCTAATCACCTCTTGTACTCATTTTATTGCTCAGTATAATAAAATGGCTTAGCATTTCTCGCTGCATTTCTTGTGTATCTGCTTATATTCCCGGTTTACATTATTATATGTTGTTCCACTTTTATTTTATCACTTCTGGGTTATTATATCATTTGCACATATTTGGTTGGAGTTTTTGCTAGGGTTTGAGGAATATTCTGGGTTAGGAATATTACATTGTAATTCCATGGTGAACACCCTTTTCACCAATGTTTTAGCCTATCACCATCAACATTGCCTTTGTCCTTATGGATTTACTTATATCAATCCATTCAACATGGATGCCCTTTGGCTCCTTATCTATATGTGTGTGTTGACAATAGATGCTTTGGGTTACTTGTCAGAGGCTTCCCACATTGTGGGGTAGGTTCATTGCATTTGACTTGGATGATTTAGAGATGGTTAGTAATCACTTTGTTGATGATCTCTCCTCTTCGTGAGCATTGAGTAAAATTTGGTTGATGGGGTTGATACACTTTTCTTTGGTTTAGTTGTTCTGGTGAATGATCGTAAGACATATTTTTGGTTGGTAGCGTTGGATTCACTGTTAGATTAGATTCTTGCAACTAGGTCATCTATTAGATCTAGGGTCATTCTGAGGTATTTGGGTATTCGTTTTGGGGTTGGTTTCTCACTACTGCCTATGTGGGATTGGTGCCCTTAGAGGATTCAAAGCAAACTTCATGTTTGGATCTATTACCCACCTAAGGGGGGTAACTTCTAGGAGGAGATTTTCTTCCATTCTGATCAACTTGCTAGGCAACAACCCTCTATGATCTAATAGATAACTAGCCTCAAAGGCTCTCCATCTATGTTTTGGTTAGAGCTTTGTGATATCTAGGTGGGTCATACATTATAAGGTAAATTAACTATATTTGTAATCAAGTGCTTTTGTTCAATGTTTAAGGGCATTATAGCATGGATCATAGGTTGAATTGGATAATTAACTGTTATTGGTTGTATTCTTGTTACCATGCTTCACCTTAGTTTTTATCGCGCCCATAGTCTAGTGTAATCTTCTTTGAGGCCTTTCTGTCCACTGTCAAGGAGGGGCACAAATAAGATGCACTAATTGATGTTGTGTGTCCATAGTCATCCATACTTAACACCTTTTATCTTTCCCTTGTTTCATGTCCCATCTTCAGGTTGATTGCTATCTATCACTAGTATTGGTTCCTTGTTCTCCTCATTCTTGAGTAAGGGGCCCATGAAATTTTCCCTAAGGGGTTGATGCAACAAAAATAAAATTAACAGTATGAGCCATTATGATAAAATGCAAAAAATTGGTTGGGATATAATAAAATATGTGGATGAAAGCCTAGCCTGAGCTCTACCATCCTTATTAGCCCTCACCAAGTGCTTGGCTAATGCATGAGAAAATCAAAATGAAACGAACATTATAATCCCAACCCTAATGAGCAATAAACTACTTCATCTTTAAGGGGGTAAAAGATGCATAAATGAAATCTTGTGACCTAAGATGTGCAAGAAAAAGAAAATCATTAATGAAAAGGCACACAAGAGGGGTGGGAAAAATAGGTCGTGGAAAGGGGTACCTTAGGTCTCAGGAACAGTCCCTCCACATTATAATGCTCAAGAATAATGGTAATTTATAACTGGTACACAGATGGTGGCATCTTCAATGAAGTAAAAACCCACCATACCACTATCCACTTGCACCTACTAATTGATGTATTGGCCTAAGAACTCTTCCTCCCCTTAGAGTTGGAAGCACCTAATAGGGCCTTTGGATAACCATCACATATACAAGCATGGTAACTTGCTTACAAACCCTAATCTAGAAAGACATTTGAAGATGTTGCTTGTGTGAAGTACTTTGTTGACATTTGCATTAGACATGGCCCACTTTGATACTTTTATGGTTACTTTACCTAAGATGATGATCTCACTTGATTTTGAAGGTATTTTTTAGATTTTTTCTTCCAGGTATAGTTGTCATCCCTTGAGGGATTGATTGACTTCTCCTACACTTCAAAGAGGACATCCTACCCCACTTGATGACCCTTCAGGACATTATAGCCAGGACATTGATCACTTTGAGAAGAGCTTTGAACTTGGGATGTATATAACATTGATGACAATATTATCCTCTCTGTCTAGAGCCTGAAATGTTGCTCACTGAAGCTAGGATGTTACTTAGAAGTATGATGTACCCTGATGATCACATGATGCCCCCAGGCTGGCTTTGCACCTTCTTGATGGGCTTTGCCATGTTCCTACACTAGTTTGATGATGGTTATGTCTTGAAATCCCTTTGGAAGGAATGACACACCTTTTTGGATGATGACATCATGCTCTAGGCTTTTGAACTCATCCTCATGAGGCTCAGAGTAATGACGTGGTCTTGGTTGATGGTGATATCTTGATGAGGAGGGTTTTGCTTAATGATGTATACTTATTGATGAGAAGATAGCTTTTAGTGAGGATCACTCATGTGACCCATCATTAGCACCTTTTTGATGAAGATCTTCACCATTGGATGTTAATGTCACCTTTGGAGGTCTTTTTGCTCCTACATGTAGGCTAAAAAGAGGCTTTTCATTGAGATAGCTATCTTTTAGGTCGGCTTGTGACCTACTTAACTTGTAAACACTTCAAATATTATTTTTAGGACTTTTAGTCTAATTTTTCCCTAAATTGACTCAATTGCTCTCGTATAAGTAAAGGGAAGTCGATTTAGAGGGTTATTGTCACACACACTCATTATTTCTCTTGTGAGAGAGTGCACGCTAGTTCTTTTGTCTCATGGATGTAATGGAGCACTAAGATAGCGAATTGGAGTAGGATATATATTTTCACTTGGAGGGATTTTTTCTTGATTGATGAAGTGATTCTATGGTGAATTGTGCTATTCTATTGTGACTTCTTCTTCCATTTTTTAAATTTTGTAGAATTAGGGTTTATATGAAGTTTTCATGATATGTTGAATTTGATGGCTCAAAAATCTCCTTTGCAAGTTTTATCACCTAGTATCCATTAAGGAAAGTTAGAATAACATTCCTTGACCTTAAATCTTCACTTGGTTGAAAACTGCTAGGGTTTGATTGAGAGGCTTTTCTTTCTCTTGCTCCATCCAAGGTTTTCTACCTTTGACCTTGCGCTTTTTGATTCCATATATCCAAGATTGATAAAGGCACTAGTCTTTGTCAGTCAATCTCATAAAAATTCTAAACTTTTTCTTCTTTTATGGTAAACTAGGGTTAGGCTATGAAAAAATTTGCATAAAATAACATATAATACGTTAAATATCATAGTTCTAGGGTTAGGCTTTGCACCTCTTAAATTGAAAAAGCAAAAATATCATTTTTATGCATTAGTTCTAGGGATGACGTGTAAGGTTTAGTAGCTATTTTGTGCATTTTCAACTATTGAAAAGTTGCAATAATCTTTTCCCTTGTTTGCTTATCAAATAGCCTTTGATCATTTATTGTTTATCATTATTTGTGGATTGTTTTTGCTATTGCTGTCATAAATATTGCATGCTGTAGGTTGTCTTTGTTTTAAACCCTAATTTATAAGAATGATCATTAAACATAAGGTAGCATGTATTCGGAATCTATTTGAGCATCTCCATGACTTATCTTATGATGCAGGGTTTACCCCGCTAACACCCACAATATGCATGTAAAATGCATAAATACATTTGTCCCAAGAATTTAACTCACCAAGGAGTCAAATTCTTCACCTTCCAATGGTTAAGGCCCCTATTAATCAACATAGGTTAACTCCTAGCCATATATACTTATCGGGACTTTTAAAACCCTCTCATTAACCTTCGTTACTCCTTAACCACGTATTTATAACCTTTTGCTTTCTTAACATTGGTTATATACGTAAAAACCTTCCATCGACGCTATTTACTTATAACCCATTACAAAGGAAATACCCACAAAACAAACTTTTCCGCCTTAGTACGGTCTTGACACGCTTCCCGAGGTTCCACCTTTATCGCAATCGAGTATCGGCTCCTCTGTGGGTCACATTAATACACACCTCCTCCGCATCCAATATGCGATTGAACTGTCGGACTTCAAACTTTATAAACCCGCGCTCATAACTTCATCGGGTCGCACCCATTGGCCCTTCGCATTATTGTGTGTCACTTCCATACCTCGATCCCCGATCAACCAACTTGCATATTAAACCTCTGCCATTGATCTGCTCTTAGTAGATCCGACGGTTCACATTTGCTTCAGGTTGACAACACACACGGGGGTTAACTGCTTGATAAAGCGGTTTCCCCTCATTCCTCCGCTGCGACGTGTCCTTCGATTAGTGGAATCGGAGCCAAGCCCTCGATACCACTTACCACTGCTTTGCCGCCCGAAATACAACTCGAGGTTATAAATCCGCCTTTTCACTGCGTTAACTCCTGTGCTCTTCTACATGCGATGATCGTTGATCTACTCCATCGGTCGTTCCTATAGTTCCTTTATGTTCCTTTGTTGTTTAATCTAGACCGTTGATCACTGAGATCCAACGGTTACTCTGCGCCAATGCCTCACTTCTCTGCTCGTTCCTTTTACTTAGAGTTTATGCTATTTTCATTGTTTCCTCTGCGATTTTGGGGATTTCTTCAGGGTTTCGGGTTTTCACTCTTCCACTTCCTCTGATCTTAACTCTGCGAATTCTTACTTCGCTACCTCTATAAAGCTTACTCTGTACCTTCAGTTGGATTCAAAGATCCCTTATGATTCCTCTGAATCATTCTCTCCTCTGCGTGTTCTTCTGAACTCTGCCTGCAACCATTGTTATAGAACCTACGACTTCATATATCATTCATTCATTAAACACTCATTTTACATACTAACACAGTTATGTAATCATCCATTGTATATATAAATATGAACAAATGATACATATTGAGACTCTTTGTCTCTCAGGCCTGATCTTCAGTATTAGTGGCCTCCTCTACTCTTCCCGTAGGCTTAAATTTATACCAGAAAGCTCTGTTTAACTAATTTTGGTTCCATTCCTAAATCTATTGGACCGACTCCTAAATCCTCTCTGTCCTCTATGTCCACTTCTAATCTCCATTTAATTCCTAAGAGCTCTCCTTAGTTCCTCGTATCATGGAACTGCTTAAAGAGTCCTAATTGACTTTAGACTCTTTTGTCATTATTGCCCGCTCATGTCCTCATTTATTTGAGAGCATTTACAAACATCTCACATTATCTAATTAAATCACTTAAAAGCCTAAATATTACATTAACTTGAGACTTAGTAAACTAATTTCCCTAAAATACATTACCCCCTATGTCTACTTAATTACAATGGTTTTCTCTTGGGTTGAATGCTCTTGCATTAGACTCCCAAAGTAGAAAATATTCATGATCCCCTGATCATGTATCTTCTGATCTTTGTCTTCCTGGATCCCATACTTTGTTTTGTAACTGTCCAAATGTCTTGTTCCTTTGCTGCTGCTGTAATTCTGCTGTCTTCTGTTCCATCTTCTCTTTGTCAATCAGGTTCATGCTCTGATTGATCATTCTTCCTGCTGCTATCATTTTCCTCCCTATGGCCTGTTTCATCATCAACTGCCACAATTCTTCAATTTCTTTTTCCAGCACATCTTTGGGTTTGTCCATACTCTGCCACTTACTTCTTCCTGTTTCTCTTTGCTTTAGGTTGTTGTTGCTGTCCACTAATTCTTCAAACTGCTGCTAGTTACTTCCACTTTGTAGCTGCTGGTTTACTTTTTCTTCTTCTTTTGCTCTTGTTCCAACTTTTACTTTGCTTACTGCCTCCCTATCATCCTTACCTTCTTTCATGATTATTTTTGTCTGCACTGAATCATGACTTTCCAACATTCTCTCTAGCAATTGAGCATCTTTGTTCCATGGATTGAATTCTTCCATAGAATCTTCTTCTTTCATCTTTATTTGGCTGCTCATTTGTGCCAAATTTTTTTCAGCATCTGCAACAAAACCTGCACTCACAAAACACTTGTTAAAATAAAAAACATAAGGCTTCTGTGCCTTATCTTCCTTTGGCAACAATTCAGTTTGCTGCTCTGTTTCTTTCTCCTCTGTCAGCACATCAGTATGCTGTATTGAATTCTCAAAAGAAATCATGAGACTGTTAACTAGTCTCTCTTCTACATCATCTGCTCTAATGATCTCTTCCTGCTCTTGTCCACCGTAGTGAACTCCTTCCTTTGCAGTGTCAATCTGCTGAACTTTCATATCCATCTCCTTTTCCTTATGATTGTCATTCATGACAATGTTTTTGTTTTCCTTTTTCAGCAATCTCTCTTGAACATCTATTCTCTGTTTTTCCAACTCCCTTCTTTGAAAATCTAATTTTCTATATAACTCAATAATTTCAATTGGAGTAAATTTTGGAAATTGCACACAATTTTCCATACCTTCCTTTGTTATTGATAAATCATCAGATGTCCTTTTTCCCTTGCTAAGTCCTTTGCATAGTCTTCTTCTTCCTTAACATCTTTTAGTAGATGTCCTTCTCTTTTTCTGACTGTCTCAATAGCTTCCACGACTATTTCCATTGTGCTTATCATCATGGTGAACTGATGATCCTTTACTATGTTTTTAGCTAACATAGTTTCTTTTTTCTTCAGTACATTTTGCCTTGCTGCCCCTCTGTAACAATTCTCCCAGAGTTATCCTTGTCTCAACATCTGCACTAACATTCTCCTGCATTTGTTTTTTATCAATAACATTAATCAAACTCATTTGATTACCTTTCTGAGACAGTATTCCTTCATTCTTCATCAAAATAAGATCTTGATTCTTCATCTCTATGACAGCTTCTTTAGACTCATCCATAGACCTTTTCTTCTGTATGCAATCAAATTCTTCTTCTTCTGAGAAGTTTTCTTTGTGACCTTTTACTTCTAGATCTTCATCTCCTCTGAAGATATCTTCAAAAGGCTGCTTTTCTCCTGCAATACCTGCCATTATACACAAACTATCAGTTTTAAAAACATAAGACCCTGTGGTCTCACTGGATGCTTTAGCCATCATATCTCCTTGCTGTTCCAAGTTCTCTTTATGACTCAGAAATTCTTCGGTGGTCTCCTCTTCAATCTCTTCAAGCCCTTCACTTGGTTGCTTGATATCTTTCTCCAACTGTATATGAGACCTATCTATCCCAGCTTCTTCCGGAACAAAATTTAGATTTTGCTTGTCTTCTTCCTTTATGACAATATCAGCAAATTGTCATTCTTTACATGTTTCACCTGCAAACATACACAAATTGTCAGATTTAAAACCATGTGACCCTTTGGCCTCACTTGAAGTTTCAGTCTTCAAGTCTTCATCTTCACTTTCTCCCAGAATTTCTCCTTGTTCTGGTTCACAAATGGACTCTTCCATTTCTAACTCAACTTCCTTGAGTTTTTCCATTAGCCACTTTACTTGCTTTTGTTGTAGCCTTCTTTGCATCTTATGCCACTCCATATCTAATCCAACCTAGTCTCTGGCTTTCCTCAAGTATCCTCCTTAATGCATCGAGTTGTTCTTTTAACTCTGCAATCTCTTTGTCAATTTCCTCTTGACTCATCCTCTTGCCATTTACCTTGGCATCCTCTTTCTTCATCTTTCTTTTGCAGTGGCTTCTCTCTAAACCTCTGCAATGACTATTAGTAGTTATCTTCTTCTTTTTTATCTTCATGAGCTCCTCTCTCACTCACTATGAGTTGCATTAAAGCCTCTGCAACAGCTAGTCGTCCTCGCTGCAATCTTATCTCACTAAGCTCTCCTCACTTAGTCTTTTGGTAAAGACGGGTCCTCTGTCTGGAACCTCCTCTTGAGCAACACCTTTGCTCCTTCTAGGTTTCTGCAATCTTTCACTCTCTTTTGAGAACACTTCAACTGTCCTCTCTGTCCAATCTCTTGGATTTTTTCAGGTCCACTGCCACTTTTTCTTCTGAGTGTTTTCCTTACTCTGTCTTCAAGAACACATCTGGTTCTCCTCTCACAGCTTCTCTTGCTGTCCTTTGCTGAGATGCTTCATCTGCAACCACAATCTTTAATTTCAATTTGAAGCAAAACACACTATCTTACCTCCAAGATCTATGTATGACCTTATTCTCCCATTCTTCTGTACTTTGAATGGATTGTCCTCTATTTGGTCTCCAAGTCCTCTTTCCTTCAAAACTTGTACTAAGCAATCTTTCTCTCACTTTTTCTTCAAGGAATCCTCTGTTCCTGTCTACTCCAAGCCTCTGTTGGAACTGCTACAATCTCCCAGGAACTTTAAAAGTTACCCTACAATCTTCTATTGTAGCCTCTATCATTCGTCAATTAACTTATGCACATTACCTTCTTCTGTGTGCAAACTCCTTTTCATACGAAATCTTTTCCTTGCTCTGGTTATAGTTCTGCTCTGATACCAAATGATGCAGGCCTTACCTCGCTAACACCCACAGTATGCATAAATACATTTGTCCTAGGAATTTAACTCACCAAGGAGTCAAAATCTTCACCTTCTAATGGTTAAGGCCCCTATTAATCAACAGAGGCTAACTCCTAGCCATATATACTTATCGGGACTTTTAAAATCCTTTCATTAACCTTCGTTACCCCTCAACCACGTATATATAACCTTTTCCTTTCTTAACATTGGTTATATACGTAAAAACCTTCCATCAGCGCTATTTCCTTATAACCCATTACAAAGGAAATACACACAAAACAAACCTTTCCGCCGTAGTACGGTCTTGACACGCTTCCCGAGGTTCCACCTTTATTTCAATCGGGTATCGGCTCCTCCGCTGGTCACATTAATACACTCCTCCTCCGCATCCGATATGCGATTGTACTGTCGGACTTCAAACTTTATAAACCCGCACTCATAACTTTATCGGGTTCGCACCCATCGGCCCTTCGCATTATCGCGTGTCGCTTCCATACCTCGATCCCTTATCAACCAACTTGCATATTAAACCTCCGCCGTTGATCTACTCTTAGTAGATTCGACGATTCACATTTGCTTTGGGTTGACAACACACGCAGGGGTTAACCACCCGATAAAGCGGTTTCCCTCATTCCTCCGCTGTTACGTGTCCTCCGATTAGTGGAATCGGAGCCAAGCCCTTGATACCAATTACCACTGCTTTGTTGCCCGAAATACCACTCGAGGTTATAAATCCGCCTTTTCACTGCGTTAACTCCTGCGCTTTTCCACATGCGATGACCATTGATCTACTCCATCGGTCGTTCCGATAGTTCCTTTAGGTTTCTCTATTGTTTAATCTGGACTGTTGATCACTGAGATCCAACGGTTACTCTGCGCCAATGCCTCACTTCTCTGCTCGTCCCTTTTACTTAGACTTTACGCTATTTTCATTAGTTCCTCTGCGATTTTGGGGATTTCTTCAGGGTTTCGGGTTTTCACTCTTCCACTTCCTTTGAGCTTAACTCTGCGAATTCTTACTTTGCTAGCTCTACAGAGCTTATTCTATTCCTTCAGTTGGATTCAAAGATCCCTTATGATTCCTCTGAATCATTCTCTTCTCTGCGTGTTCTTCTGAACTCTGCCTGCAACCACTGTTACAGAAACTATGACTTCATATATCATTCATTCATTAAACACTCATTTTACATACTAACAGAGTTATGGAATTATCCATTGCATATATAAATATGAACAAATGATGCATATCGAGACTCTCTGTCTCTCAGTCCTGATCTTTAGTATCAGCGGCCTCCTCCTCTACTCTGCCCGTAGGCTTACATTTATACCAGAAAGCTCTTTTTAACTAATTCTGGTTCCATTCCTAAATCTATTGAACTGACTCTTGAATCCTCTCTATCGTCTATGTCCACTTCTAATCTCCATTTAATTCCTAAGAGCTCTCCTTAGTTTCTCGAATCATGGAACTGCTTAAAGAGTCCTAATTGACTTTAGACTCTTTTGTCATTATTGCCCACTCATGTCCTCATTTATTGAGAGCATTTACAAACATCTCACATTATCTAATTAAATCACTTAAAAGCCTAAATATTACATTAACTTGAGACTTAGGAAACTAATTTCCTTAAAACATATTACCCCCTATGTCTACTTACTTACAATGGTTTTCTCTTGGGTTGAATGCTCCTACATCATCTTAAACCTCGAGAATTAGCCATAGGTTCTTTGAGGTTGTTACTTCATTTCATACAGAGCCCTATCTTATTGAATATTCTTCTAGGGTGTCTATTTCGCAGAGACCTTAGAGGGTATTTAGCTCGAGAATCCTTAGATTAATCTTCAAGACTTGTTGGGGAAGCCTCCATTGTGGAGATAATATCCTTCCACAGAACAATAGGGGAACAAATACTAAGGGGATGGTCGTGGTTGATCCCATTATTGCCCATAACCTAGATTGCCTAGTGAGACTTTCCACTAGGCTGCTAGATTTTGTGGTAATAGTAACTGTTACCCACCAAAAGTGGGTAACCATTGGGGAAAGTTTTTTTCCTCATTTGACAAATAGCTAACTAACAACCCCATGAATGTCAACACATAACATTATGCTAGAGTTCTCCATCTATTACTTTGGTCAGATCTCTCTCCCATCTAACATTTCTTCTTGAAAGAAGGTGGGCCATCTCTAATCCAAAATGGATCTAGAATTGACTTCCAAGTCTAAAGTGTTCCTCACAGAGGAAAATAAAAGTCAAGGGCTGCTCCTAGAAATAGTCCCATTGCGTAGATTTTTTCACTTTGAATCTAATGCAATTTGAATGGGCTAAAATAGACTTTGAATGAAGTTATCGTAGAAAGAAGATTGCCTTTGTCTTTTGAAAAGGAGACAAATTGTAATGACTCACTTATAGTAAAGTAATATTTATGGAATTAAATAAAATTAATAAAACTAAAAAAAATTAAAAAAATTAAAATTAATGAATAAACTTTAATTCAAAATTAAGATAATGCAGATAAAATCAAATCAGATTTGATTTATAAAAAAATCGACACATATCATAATTGAGACACGATGATGGAGGATGTCGGTAATGGAAATTTATAAGAAGGAAGCGATGGTTGGAGGCGAGGGGGAGAAAGGAGGAGGAGAAAAATGGATACACAGAGTTTGTTTATGAACAGGAAGACCTGACTTGTTCTGAGGTTTCTAGGCACGGGGGAAACAGTCTGTTTCGCTTGAGAAGTTTACTGGACTAAGTAGCAAGGTTCTGCTCAGTTTGGCTGGGTGGTTTCGGTCTTTTGGTAACTGAAGCAGGAGCAGTCGAGGCTTTATCGACCGTAAGACTACAGGTAAGTACTTTCATTGGTTCTGTTAATTAAATTTCTAAAATTGTAAAATCTAGGAAATTTTATTATAGGATCATGATCTGTAATATCGAAAACTTTACTGTCTCTGCATCTATTGTTTCTTATTCTGTTCGTAAGGAAAAGTTGTTAAAATAATTCTCAGTTCTTACACAAATTCTTTAAAAAAATGGGCTTAAGACTTTATATGCGTTCCTTAAGGAAATCGCATCGAGGAAAGGCAAAGGAGCGGACATTAGGTCGAAGGATATAGCGATATGTGATTGCAATTATCGCATCGCACAAAACCCAAGGGGAAGGACCCGAAGCATTGCAAAGAGCTGATGCGATGGGCCGATAATTCATGCGATGGCCCGATAGTTGATGGGCCGATGCGCCGATAACCGATAGTCGATGCGCTGATAGCTGATAGCTGATGAGGCGCCGATCGGAGTGATCAGAGATCGGGAGATCGGCGAATCCCCGATACAAAGGGCGAATGCACATTGCCACTTGCGATTAGACCCGGACCCGATAGAGTTTATGGACGCGATTTCATAAGCTTTGAAATCCGGATTTTTGGATTTTCTGTGTATTATCCAAGCATTGGGTTTTTTGGCCTACGCCATGCGATAGCGATATGCGATGAAGTGCAGACCTGAAAGGGATTATAGATGCGAGTATATATCAGTTGAAGTCCAGATTTCGCGCCCGATAGTGTATTTCCGGTAAATCTCTATGTATTGGAATTTTGTTCCATTTTTGGGTTTTCGCTTGAAGGAAGGCCCTGATTCCTTTGTAACTTCCCTTATCATTGTGCCGTGCTGCAAGAGGGCGTTTTGTACCAATGATGCGTTTGTAACGCGCAGAGCCACAGAGCCAGAAGCCAGAGGGCCGACTGAAGAGACAGAGGAATGATTACACACAGAGAAACGGACAGGAAGCTGTAGAGCCGGAAGAATGCCTCACAAAAGCCAGAGAGCACGATTGAGAGGCAGGCAGAGAGTTTTGGAGTCACTTGGAGGTCGAGTGAATCAGAGAGCTCAATTGACAGCAGCAAAGAGTTGCTGCAAGTCACTGGAAGGTTGCTCTGAGTCGTTTGGAGTTCAAGCAAACTACAAAGGCACGCAGAGGTCGAGAGAAGCTCGTGAGAGCGAGAGCGAGAGCTAAGAGCCAGAGCCAGAGCCAGAGCCAAGAGCCGAGAGCAAAAGTCAAAGCCAGAGCCAGAGCCAAGAGCTAGAGCCAGAGCCAAGAGCCAGAGCCGAGAGCTAGAGCGAGAGCCAGAGCCAGAACAAGAGCCAGAGCCAAGAGCTAGAGCCAGAGCCAGAGTCGAGAGGCAGAACGAGAGCCAGAGCCAGAGCCAGAGCCAGAGCCAGAGCCAGAAAGCCTGAGAGCTTTAGAGCTAGCGGGATAAGATGGTGTTCTAAGTCCATTGTTTCTGTGTAATCCAATGGAGTTGAGCATGGAGCTTGTAAAAGAACTTATGCCATAATCGCAGAGAGCCTAGTCGAGTTGACTAGAGCTCAAGGAGACGTAGCCCAAGAGTTTTGGGTGAACTCCATATTAATATTGTTGTTATGTGTGATTGCTTATTGCTGTATTGCATTTGCTGCTTTACTTGCTGTTATATATTTTTATATCAGTTTAAGCAACAGAATTTAAGGCACATAAACAGAGTAAATACAAACACAAGCATACACCTATTTCAAGCATTATTAATTTTGCAATTGGTTAATCATAAGATCTTGGGAATATTTAAGCTTTGGAAGTGGGAGAGGTTCTTGTAAGCTTGACACGAAGCCTTTAGTGCTCTATTTTCAGATCAGGTGGTATCAGAGCTTAAGTTTGATTAAACGCACCTTTAAAGAAGGTGATATCAAAGCTGGTTATACCAGAGAAAGTGGTATTAGATCAGAATGCTTGATTGACAGAGCAAAGATTGCTTGTCTGAAAGGTGTTTAAATAGTCAGAGGTTGATTGTATGCTTGTTTGTACACTGACTATTGTTTGAGTTTGCAGAGCTGAAGGGAAAGCTATTGATAGCTCAGTCCAGGAGAGGACAAGAAGGAAGAAGGGCTGAAGGCATTTTTCTTATCCCAAAGGACCTCAAAGCAATCCTTGAAGCACAAGAGGTTTGTTACAAAAGGTTGCTTTAATAAGCTCTTTGTTAATCTTGTTTGAAGTTTTTTTGTTCATTTTGATAATGACTACTTCTACAAGTGAGTCCTCAAATACCTCCTTCATCACAAGATTCTTTGATGAAGACATGAAGCAAGACTTGTTCATCATGATGGACAAGGTGAGAGAAATGTATGAGGATGGAAGAAAGAGCAACATACTTAGAGAACAGTTGAATTCTGTGGAGGAAGAGAAGCAGTTGGTTTTTGACAAATTGCAGGAAATGGGGAGGCAATTTCATATTGCAAATATGAACCTGAAAAGGATGCATGAGTTGGAGACACAACTCCTTGTTGCTAAAGAAGCCTTAGTCAAGTATCAGCTTGAAGAAGAGGTAAATAATTTCTGTTTGTCTTCAAATTCCTCTAAGAATGCTTATATTGGTTCTTTTGAAAAACATACCAGAGGCATAGGTTCCAAGTTAATGTCCAAGATGGGCTATGAAGGGAAAGGCTTGGGTAAACATGCACAGGGTATTGTTGAACCAATAATGGTTGAGGAAAGGCTTAAGTATTTGGGTCTTGGCTATGGACAGTCTTATGGAGAGAGTTCCAAAGCTGCCATGAAGGTCATTGAAACAGTTCCAAGAAGGAGTTTTATTTCAGGTCTTCTACCTCAAGAGTGTGAAGATTGTATTCATGGAGAATGCAATAGCTTGAAACATCATTTGCAGGATGTAGTTGTTCATAAGCATGCACTTGAACCAGAGAGTTGTTGAAACTCTGAAAGCTTTGAAGAGGTTGATGGTGTTCCAAAGGGAGCTACTTCTTCATTCAATTCACCTCCTCATGAAGGCAATAATGGTGAAAGAGAAAGGTATAAATCTGGTTCTAATCATATTCCTTTTGATTATGTTCAGCATGATAAATTTCCATACAAGTATGGGAAAAGAATTGCATGTTCCTTTTGTGGTTTGGATAACCATAATGTTTCTAGATGTTGGAAGAGAATGGCCACATACAGGAAACTTTTGAAAGAAAGGAAGCAAGAAGCCAAAGGTCCATTGGACAAGGCAAATCATGCTATCAAGAGGATGCACATGTGTTGCACTTACTGCCATAAGCAAGGACATCTTGCTGCAAAATGTTGGACTTTGAATCCAACAATGCTTCCACAAAACTTGAAGAAGGTGGAAAGAGAAATGGCAGAAATGGAAAGAAAGATTCCCATGAATGATGTGTTTCAGGATGATTCACATGTTGATGCAGATGCGCAGACAAAGGTAGCACCTTTGAAATGGATTGGTAAGAAATGGTTAGAGTTCTTATCCAATTAAAGATTGCATGTCTTTTGAGATGCATCTATTTGCATTTCTTTGTTGATGGAATGCAAGTTGCAGGATTTTACCAATAAGGTGAATGGAAAAGTTGAGTAGGAGACTCACTTTGTTGCTGCAACATTATATTCATTTCAGCTTCGAAAGTATAGTGTGCTTAAGCGAAAGTTGAAGGATGAAATGCATGCATATGCTTGATGTGCATGAACACAGGTATGTTGATGATTTTCTTGTATTTAAACATGTATGTGTAATTAACTTGAAGGGTTGATTGCTTTGGCATGCATGTAATATAATATTGACTTGAGAAAAGTTGATTTTGTCTTCAAGATGGAGATAATGATGAAGTGTTTCATCTTTTGAAAAGAATCCTTGAGATCTTTTCTACATGCGTGACTTGAAGGGTCATTTGTTTTAAAGGAATGTTTGTGGGCTTGTTATCTAGTCCATCATTTGTATGCAGATGTAAGACATGGAGGTGTTCACAAGATGTGAAAATCTGTTTCTTTTGTTGAAGCAGGAGTTTTAGGCCATCCAATTGTTGTCTGTATTTCTGTTGTTGTTAACAGTTGTAGTTGACAGCTTGTCAAACAGGTACAAATGAAAATTTTGTGAAGCAGATGTAACTTCACATTGGTTTGAGCCACCTTAGATCAGTGATCAAGTAAGAGAAGTTCAAACTACCTTCTATAACCCTCTCAGTAGGAGTTCTACATGAAGTCAAGGAGGAAAACAGTTCTTCCCAGGAGGATCAACACATCTAGGAAGGAGAGTGGTCAAAGGCTTTGGTTCAGAGGCACTAGCCATGCAGGCAAGTGTATGAAGGTTGAAAAGAGAGGGTGCTGTACTCTCATCTACTGTTCAGATCAGTATATTAGATTTTTGGTGATCGAAAGTTCTTTTAGTGGGAAGGTGTGATCCAAAATGGATCTAGAATAAACTTCTAAGTCTGAAGTGTTCCTCACATAGGAAAATGAAAGTCAAGGGCTGCTCTTGGAAATAGTCCCATTTCAGGGATCTTTTCACTCTGAATCTACTGCAATTTGAATGGGCTAAAATGGACTTTGGATGAAGAAGTTATCGCAGAAAGAAGATTGCCATTGTCCTTTGAAAATGAGGCAAATTCTTCAAAAAAATGGGCTTAAGGCTTTATATGCGTTCCTTAAGGAAATCACATCGGGGAAAGGCAAAGGAGCGGATAGCAGGCCGAAGGATGCAGCGATATGCGATTTCGATTATCGCATCGTATATAACCCAAGGGGAAGGACCCTAAGCATTGCGAAGAGCCGATGCGATGGGCCGATAGCCAATAGCCGATGAGGCGCCGATCGGAGTGATCGGAGATTGGGAGATCGGAGAATCCCCGATACAAAGGGCCAATGCACATTGCGACTTGCGATTGCGATATGCGATCAGACCCGGACCCAATAGAGTTTATGGACGCGATTTCATAAGTTTTGAAATCCGGATTTTCGGATTTTCTGTGTATTATTCGAGTATTGGGTTTTTTGGCCTATGCCATGCGACAACGATATGCGATGAAGCGCGGACCCGAAAGGGACTATAGATGCGAGTGTATATTAGTTGAAGTTCGGATTTCGCGCCTGATAGTGTATTTTCGGTAAATCTCTATGTATTGGAATTTTGTTCCATTTTTGGGTTTTCGCCTGAAGGAAGGCTCTGATTCCTTTGTAACTGCTCCTGATCATTGTGCCACACAGCGAGAGGGCATTTTGTACCAATGATGCGTTTGTAACGTGCAGAGCCATAGAGCCAGAAGCTAGAGGGCCGACTGAAGAGACAGAGGAATGATTACACACGGAGAAACGGACAGGAAGCCGTAGAGCCGGAAGAATGCCTCACAAAAGCCAAAGAGCACGATTGAGAGGCAGGCAGAGAGTTCTGGATTCACTTGGAGGTCGAGTGAACCAGAGAGCTCAATTGACAGCAGTAGAGAGTTGTTGAAGGTCGTTGGAAGGTTGCTGAGAGTCGCTTGAAGGTCAAGCGAACTACATAGGCACGCAGAGGCTGAGAGAAGCTCATGAGAGCGAGACCCAGAGCCAAGAGCTAGAGCCAGAGCCAGAGCTGAGAGCCAGAGCGAGAGCTAGAGCCAAAACGAGAGCCAAAGCGAGAGCCAAGAGCCAGAGCCAGAGCCAAGAGCCAGAGCCGAGAGCCAGAGCCAGAGCCAGAGCCAGAGTCAGAAAGAGAGCCAGAGCGAGAGCGAGAGCCAAAGCCGAGAGCTAGAGCGAGAGCCCGAGCCAGAGCGAGAGCCAGAGACAGAAAGCTTGAGAGCTTCAGAGCCAGCGGCATAAGATGGTGTTCTAAGTCCATTGTTTTTGAGTAATCCAATGGAGTTGAGCGTGGAGCTTGTAAAAGAACTTATGCCATAATCCTAGAGAGCTTAGTCGAGTTGACTAGAGCTCAAGGAGACGTAGCCCAAGAGTTTTGGGTGAACTCCATATTAATATTGCTGTTATGTGTAATTGCTTATTGCTGTATTGCATTTGCTGCTTTACTTGCTGTTATATATATTTTATATCAGTTTAAGCAACAGAATTTAAGGCACATAAATAGTTTAAAAAAAACACAAGCATACACTTATTTCAAGCATTATTAATTCCGCAATTGGTTAATCATAAGATCTTGGGAATATTTAAGCTTTGGAAGTGGGAGAGGTTCTTGTAAGCTTGACAAGAAGCCTTTAGTGCCCCATTTTCAGATCAATCTCTTGGTAGGTAGTCTAACCATTATTGCAATCATGTGTTTTCATTTAATGTCATGGGCATATTGATATGGTTTATGGGGCAAACTAGATGATTGGCCAATCTCGTTTGTGTCCTTGTTCCCAAACTTCACTGGGGAGGTTGATTTGTGACTCAAATCTAGTGGAACCTCCTCTCAGGCCTTAGGGTTTAGGAAGGGCACTACTAGGGAGGTATTGATTGATATAGCATGTCCAAGGTAATTCATACTTACGACCTATTAGAAAATCAAAGAGGCAGAAAGATTTTCTTGTTCTTGATAATTACTTGTGATGTTTCTTATTATTATGATTCTTTATATCTTCTTTCTTTAGTTCATCAAGCAATTATGAAAAGAAGCAACACATAAAACAATAGACACCAGATGTAGGCACATGCCAGGGCAAAACCCCCTTCAAGGGGAAAACCTTTTGAAGATAATTCTTCCTTTCAATAGTATTCTTTGAGACTCTTCACCCTAGACCAAGACCAAATCTTCCCTCCACACCAAGTTAGCCTCCCAGAATTTTGACCTCTTTCCAGCAACTTCGACTAGACATAGCTTACGACAGGTGGCAGCTTCTGGCAATAGTGAAACTTGGAAGACTTTGATCTCCCAATCCAGGACACGAAATAGAGAGAGAGAGAGAGAGGCACCAAAATTTTGATTTTTCCTTTCTCCTTAGACTTCAAACTCGCATTCACTTCAGCTCCCCGGCAACAGACTTCGCACCTTTTCCCAGCTACAAGACAACTTTGTACTTTTTCCCAGCTACAAGAGAATTCGAACTTGTGTGAGTATGAAGCTCCAAATGACTTTGATGAGCTTACTTTTATAGGCTTCTTCTGAGGTCGAATAGGGTCCTTAGGCTGACTTGATCTTCTTCTAGCCCGACATGGTGTGGAGGTTACATAATTCATATTTGACTCAATACTTAACCTTTTTACATGTTTCAAAAGCTCAAGAAGGGTCTCTTTAAATGTACAATAGCTCTATAGACTCAGAATAAATCCTAGAAGTCCTCAATGGGGACTCTGACCTAAAACATGGTGACCCAAGCATGAAACCCATGCTTTAATAAGTCACAATAATAATAATAATAAATCTTTTCTTTATTCTTTTGACAAGTACATTACATGATGACTCAAGTACATTAATGAAGACCAAACATAGTTACATTTTCCAACACTCCCTCTTAACTAGGGAGGTATTCATAATGTACAAATACAATGGAAGATCTCAAATTATATGAACCATGAAGAACTTTTGGCACCATAATGCCATGGACTAGATTCTTGACCAAGGCAGTCTATCGAAACAGTCACTCAATAGTGTAGGCACCACAATGCCATGGACTAGATTCTTGACGAAGGCAATCTATCTAGGTGGGACTAAGATTGACTCAAGCTTTTAGCTCCTTTAGGTACCCTCAGGCTTACTTGCTAACCATCGACCCAAAAATCCAGGTGTGTATCCAAAATAGAGCTCAATAACCAACACCATATTTCCAACTTTGGGACTCATACATCAACACAAAGTGCCAGCCAAATGTCTTCCCAGACAATGCTTCACTCACAAAGCCTCAATACCCCTTGATCCAACAGATCAAGAATGACCAATCTCTCCCAATCAACCTGATTGGTTACCAGTGTGCTATCAAAATCTTCGAGAGATTCACATGTACAAACACAACCCCAATCAATAATATACTTTCACATGTACATGTGAAAATTTGGAAGCCCGAATTTCTAGTGCAATAACTGATTAAGTTCCTTCTATATGTTAAATTATTGAACAAATTTTTTACTGTTTCCTATAGTAAACACCGAAACTAATACACTACAACCTTCACCAATTAAATTAATATGCAGAAACAAGAAACTGAGAAAGAAAGAAATACACGACACATGACACCGTTATTTTTGGACAAATGTCCCTGGAAAAACCCAATGCGGGAAAATCGGTGCAGCAGTTGAGTGTTTGTATTATTAAGCAGTGGTTTTCTGAATACAATTCGTTGGATGCCGAATTGGCTATCCGATACAGAGAGAAACTGGACAAAAAGAGTAGTGAGATGATCTCACCCTGTCAATGGATGAATTGACACTGATATGTGTTGGAGGTGAGCCTCTGCATTGCCTTTGCGCAGTATTGTGTCAAGCCTACACAATCACTGCATCACTGCAGCTGGGACTGTGCAACACCTCCTTCTGATCCTTTGCTCGCTGGAAACTTTAGCTCTTAGGCCTCCCAGTCTCATACGCTAGCTCCGACACTAGATCCTGACTGTTCCTCATCAGAATTTCGATCTTTCTTTGAAGCTCTGCGCTGCCACAACATAGCTCTGCGTGGCCCAATGTCAACCCCTCTAGATGTCTCTCTGCCCTCTCGGCCTTGTACTCTCCGGTCCAGGAAAACTTCCCCCAGAAACTATCCCTACCCCTCACTGCAAGATATCTCCTCAATCGATTCTCTAGCAACTGCTGCGCTGCCCTCTCTGAGAAATTCGATCTCTTTATCTCTCTTTGATCTAATTTCCAAATGCCCAACAAGCCTCCTCTTATAATCTTCTCGTTGAGAACCAATGGCCCAAATTAGATTCTAATCAATGGCTCAGATCATTTTGGGTTGATCCTCGTTTTCTTCTAGAAGTTTCACCCCCAATTTGATTAATACCCTTTAATTATTTTAATTTCTAAGTTTAGACTTAGGTGCCCATTAAAAATAATTAATTATTTTAGTAAAATTGTCTTCGGGTGGAATTTCCCAAAACAATTTCTGGGTATTCTGGAATATGTGTGTCTAAGCCTCCCTGCAAATTTTGAGGCTTAGAGCACATCCAATGTTACTATAAATCAACACTCCCTCTTAGTGAGGAATTTGCTCTAGTAATGCAACCTGTTGAAGCATCTCTCTGTAACATCTCCCTCTACGCTGCTGATGTCTCACATCACTGCCCACCAACTACTGCGCATATGCTGCATCTGTACTGCTGCCGACCCTGCCACTGCCAACGTTACATCTGTACTGCAACCCTCGTAAATGCTGCATCTGTGCAGCTGCTGGCCCTGCCACTGCCAATGCTGCATCTGCATTGCAACCTTCTCTAACTTCTGTTGCTACTTGTTAAAATTGGTAACTAGGCCAAACTCCATGTGGGTCTTCTTATTCATGGCAACTGATTTTTTTTCTTGGATTCCTCTCATCGAGAGGTGTAGGATTGATCTAAAGATCATCCGATTCCGACATGTATTCATGGAGATATGAATTTATTTGTGTTATGTGACAATTCATCAAGGTCGGCCAACAACCAAATTACCCCCACTCAACCTCAACGTTGCACTATAAATAGAGGTGGCTTGCAAGTCATTTTAGACACACCTCTTGTGATCTCTTCCTCTCCACTTGTCTGGGTTTTGGTGGAAGGAGAAGTCTCTAAGAGAATACACAGTCCTTGGGAGAAGGTCTATATGCTTCCCTAGAGGAGATGCCCTAGCCCTAGACATAGTCAAAAGGAGAAGGCTCTATGTAGTCTTATATGCAATTAAGATGAGGCTCTACTAGTAGCAAGGAGAGGGTTTCTACATGCTATCTAAAGGGAACTTCAATGCTGTCAAAGGAAGCCCTAGATGTTGTCAAAAAAAAGTCTAAATGCTGTCAAGGAAGCATGCCCTAGCCGTAGTCATGGAGGAGTCTTATCACAACAAAGAGAGGCTCCTACGCTGTCCTAAAAGAGGCTTCTATAAAGCAGCAAGGAGAGGCTTTAATGTTGTCCAAGATCACTGTTTCAGGAAGCCCTAATGATGACCTAAACGCTGTCGTAAAGGAGGAGACATCCGCTGTCTTAGAAGTGCCATTATGCCCTAAACGCAGGCCTTACTAGAGGCCTAATCAGATGCCCTTATACGCAGTCCCTTTGTGCCCTAATATGCTGTCAAGAAGATACATACACAGATCAGAAAGGCTCCTTATTGCTGTCACAAAAGGCCCTTATACACAACCCTCCTAACTGCAGTTTGTGAGGCCCTAATCAGAAGGCTGAACGTAGTATTACGGCATGAAGGATATATGTTGATTTAGGTGACAACAAGTTCTATCAAGGTTGTTTGGGCCAGGCAGTTAGAGCCCTAATCAGTGGGTTGTTGGGTGAGTATAGGGGTTGGTGTTAGCCCCATACTCCTACGTAGAACAACAACAAATAAGAGGGACCTAGCTGCAATGTTAGTAGCTTGTTTGGGTGCATGCTTGAGGGCTGGTACAGGTTGCAGCTTACCATGGTGCCATAACCAATGATGACAAGTGAAGGATGGTCTTGTGGAAGGCAAAGCCATTGTTAATGGAGAACAATTGCAAGTCAAATCTGGGCAGATTTTGGGACTGTTAAGAGACAGTACTTTGGACCTTATTTAGGCTCAGTCTTCCTGAGCTAGGCCGCATGCCATAACCAACAACATAAGGATATTAGAAGGACATCGTTGAGGTTGATTCAACTAACAAGGAGCAGCATGGTGGTGTAAGGGTCTCACCTTGGAGAACCTTATTCTAGAATCTTGACATGTTGCAGATTAGTTGAAAGATTTAGGGCTACTCTATCAACATTCCAAGTTGCAGTCCTTGGTGCCACGAGTATAACTGCTTTGTGTCATCTTCATGGTGAAGATCTTTTATTTGAGCAATTCAAAGTGTTGACTTCAAATGTATTTGTACTATCTCTCTCTCTGCTGAACTATTGAAGAATATAAGAAGAATTGATTAGGGTTTCCCCACATTGGGGTTTGTCCCTTGATGATGCCACATCCTGTGTCCTCTTGTCTTGGCTTGTTTTCTGATGTTTATGTCTATGTTCTATCTGCACTTTACTATCATGCTGATGTGATTGCTAATCTGGCATTGATGTGGAGCTAAAATGGAAAAATCGAAGTAAATTGCTCTAAGCATAGAACATACCTAAAATTAACATGGTATCAGAGCTGAGGCAAAGACAATGCCCAAGCAAAAGTGAAAGAGCAATCACTGAAGACAGTTGGACAAGGTGAAAGGCTCAATGGGTTCCTCATCCCTCTTCCCGGTTGAAGTCAAGCTCCGTAAAAGGTCTGTCATGGATGGAAGATGTCTCTGAATTTGACATTGGAAGAGAAAGAAGTGTTGGATTACGTAAAGGGTAAAATCCCTGAGCCTCCATCAAATGCACCAGCTGCTACAAAGATCAAGTACACTAAGGGTGGAAGGAAAGGCAGATGCCTTGCTCGCAATGAGTTTGGCCATTATGCGAAGGAGTGTCCGAATAGAAGGGACACATCACTTGATGATGATAACAATCATTCCAGGGGCATCTTCAATAATCGGAGGAATGACAGGTACAATTGCAAAGGAAAAAGGAATGCATGTCATCAAGGAAATGGCCAACTCTTCAAAGAAAGCAAGGAACTCCAGGTATGAAGAATCAAATGTTGTTCTGAGTATTATCTTATGTCGGCCCTCTCCACCAAACTCGCTGGGAAAATTGATAGTGGTGCCTCAAGGCACTTAACCGGATTCAAGGAAGCGCTCTCTTATATGATAGAGAAGGATTGGCAACAATGCCACCTATCCCATAAAGGCTGTAGGAAATGTTACCCGTTAATTGAATAAGGTTAGCACGATTCATTCACAAGAAGTTCTTTATGCACCTGATCTCAAGACGAACCTCGTGTCCATTTTGGCAATGGAAGACAAAGGTTACAAGGTGGCATTCATCGAAGGAAAGGTATGTGTTTGAAAAAGGAATTTTAAAAGATGCTTTTACTCTTGGGTTCAGGGTTGGCAATTTGTATCAAGTTGCAGGAAGTCCATTGGGGACCATGTCGTGTGACTCATCTCTTCTATGGCACCAGAGGTCTGCCCATCTTCATTGTAAGGCCCTACCCGATGTGAGATAGATGGTGGCAGGGATGCTTGAATTCAAAGAAGAGCATGAAGGTACATGTTCGAGATGTACCGAAGGAAAGCTTACAAGGGGACCATTCCCCTCATGTAATAGCAAGACCACAGATGTGGAACAACCCAAGGGGTTTTGAGATTCATGATCAAGAATCTCATGTATGCAGGTTGAAGAAAGCTCTCTATGGCTTGAAGCAAGCACCCCGGGCTTGGTATGAGAGGATTGATAGCTATCTGATGAAGCTGAGATTCACTAGGAGTAAAGTGGATCCAATCCTTTGCTTGAAGGTTATGGATGATAGACCTCTCATACTGGTACCTTATGAGGATGACCTCTTTCTGAGAGGTGCAGACCCTCTCATTTGCAAAAGTAAGAGGGAGTTGGATTCCGGATCTGGAATGGTGAACTGCAAGCCCGTGACTACCTCGATGGAGCCTAACTTTAAGAAGTTATGCAGTAGTGCTGCCGGACCTGATTGGGAAATGCCTTCGAGTTTCGTAAACTCATAATAGCATTGATGTTCTTGGTGAACTCTCGTTCGGATATATGTTTTGCAGTTAGGATGTTGGGCTCATATATAGTTGAGCCTCACTGGATTGGTGCCAAGAATCTTTTGAGATATCTTCGGGGCACAATCTCTCATGGATTGAGATACACTGCCAGAAATGTGAAACTACATGATTATTCTCATGCTGATTAGGCAGGCAGTGTGGAGGATCACAAGAGCACTTATGGGTTCTGCTTCGATATCCTGGATGAGAAGGAAGCAAAAGTCGGTTGTTTTGGGCACCGATGAGGCCAGATACATAACTGTGAGTATGGCCTCCTGTGAAGCTGTCTGGTTGTGGAAGCTCTTTTGTGAGCTTTTGGACACGTGCTCGATACCATCGTGATCTTCTGTGACAACCAAAGGGGGATTCGATTGTTGAGGAATCTCGTTTTCTATGATCGCTCCAAGCATACAAACATCAGGTACCACTTTATCTGGGATATGGTACAACAGGGAGTAAGAAGGCTCCATCACTTTGGGACTCAGTGCAGGTTGCCGATATTTAGATGAAGCCCCTGGGAAAGGTCAAATTCCTGACTTTTCGAAAACAACTAGGAGTCGTGGAGAGACTCTCTCCTGAAGGTCCAGTGTAATATGGACATTGAGCTCTGGGAGTTTCGGGGGGCTTGGGGGTACTTCTTAGAGTGATGGGCAACCATAGGGTGAGTGGTTCAGCCCTCCCCTAGCGGTTTGCTATGTAGGTGGGATGAGTGGTTCATCCTTCTCCTGCTGAGACACAATCATAGGGTGAGTGGTTCAGCCTTCCCTTGGGATACCCCATGGCGACATGTAGGCAGGATGAGTGGGTCATCCTTCTCCTGTTGAGACATCCTACCCATGAAGTCTGGGACTCATTGGAAGTACCTCTCATTTGGCCAATGAGCAGGGAAATGAGGATAGGGACCATAGTAGTACTGATGGACGCATCGTGTAACTACCGTACTCCCTGTGCTAGGATGATATTGATCTTGGATCAATTGGATCTGACTTCGGGTCAGTAAGAGTGGTATCATACACTCGCTTTATTTGGAATTGATTTCAGATCAGTAAGAGTGGTATGAGACACTTTCTTTATTTGGCACTGATTTCGAATCTGTAAAATTGGTATGACACACTCTCTTCATTGGAATTGACTTTATGTCAGTATGAGTGGTATGAGACAGTCTCTTTTATATGGTATTGACTTTGGGTCAGTAGAGGATGGTATGATACATTCTCGATAACTTCTTCTTCTTCATAGTTCAACAGAGCAGTGCAGGGCATTGATGGCAAAGATAATGCAGACTGGAAGATAGATTAGCAAATGGAGTTTTCCCTAGTTGAGAGGGAGTGTTAAAATTGGCAACTAGGGCCAAACTCCATGTGGGTCTTCTTATTCATGGCAACTGATATTTTCTTGGATTCCTCTTGTCGAGAGGTGTAGGGTTGATCTAAAGATCATCTGATTGCGACATGTATTCATGGAGATATGTATTTATTTGTGTTATGTGACAATTCGTCAAGGTCGGCCAGCAACCAAATTACCCCCACTCAACTTCAACATTGCACTTAAGTAGAGGTGGCTTGCAAGTCATTTTAGACACACCTCTTGTGATCTCTTCCTCTCCACTTGTATGGGTTTTGGTGGAAGGAGAAGTCTCTAAGAGAATACGCTGTCCTTGGGAGAAGGTCTATACGCTGCACTAGAGGAGATGCCCTAGGCCTAGACGCAGTGAAAAGGAGAAGGCCCTATGCAGTCTCATATGCAGTCAAGATGAGGCTCTACTAGCAGCAAGGAGAGGGTTTCTACATGCTATCTACAGGGAAGTGCAATGCTGTCAAAGGAAGCCTTAGACACTGTCAAAAAGAAGTCTAAACGCTGTCAAGGAAGCATGCCCTAGCAGCAGTCATGGAGGAGTCTTATCACAACAAAGAGAGGCTCCTACGCTGTCCTAAAAGAGGCTTCTATAACGCAGCAAGGAGAGGCTTTAACGCTGTCCAAGATCACTGTTTCAGGAAGCCCTAATAATGACCTAAACATTGTCCTAAAGGAGGAGACACATCTGCTGTCTTAGAAGTGCCATTATGCCCTAAACGCAGGCCTTACTAGAGGCCTAATCAGATGCCTTTATACGTAGTCCCTTTGTGCCCTAATATGCTGTCAAGAAGATACATACACAGATCAGAAAGGCTCCTTATTGCTGTCACAAAAAGCCCTTATACATAGCCCTCCTAACCACAGTTTGTGAGGCCCTGATCAGAAGGCTGAACCTAGTATTACAGTGTGCAGGATATATGTTGATTTAGGTGACGACAAGTTCTATCAAGGCTGTTTGGGATAGCAGATTGCATAAGGAGTTAGAGCCCTAATCAGTGGGTTGTTGGGTGAGTATAGGGGCTGTTTTTAGCTCCATACTCCTACGTAGAACAGCAGCAAAGAAGAGGGCCCTAGCTGCAGTGTTGGTAGCTTGTTTGGGTGCATGCTTGAGGGCTGGTACAGGTTGCAACTTACCATGGTGCCATAACCAGTGATAACAAGTGAAGGATGGTCTTGTGGAAGGAAAATCCATTGTTAATGGAGAACAATTGCAAGTCAAATCTGTGTAGATTTTGGGACTGTTAGGAGACAGCACTTTGGACTTTATTCAGGCTCAGTCTTGCTGAGCTAGGCCGCAGGCCATAGCCAGCAACATAAGGATATTAGAAGGACAACGTTGAGGTTGATTCAACGAACAAGGAGCAGCATGGTGGTGTAAGGGTCTCACCTTGGAGAATCTTATTCTAGAAGCTTGACATGTTGCAGATAAATTGAAGATTGAGGGTTGCTCTATCAGCATTCCGTACTGCAGTCCTTGGTGCTAGGAGTATAACTGCTTTGTGTCATCTTCATGGTGAAGATATTTTATTTGAGCAATTCAAAGTGTTGACTTCAAATGTATTTGTACTATCTCTCTCTCTACTGAACTATTGAAGAATATAAGAAGAATTGATCAAGGGTTTCCCCACATTGGGGTTTGTCCTTGGCTGGTGCCACATCCTGTGTCTTCTTGTCTTGGCTTGTTTTCTGATGTTTATGTCTATGTTCTATCTGCACTTTACTATGATGCTGATGTGATTTCTAATTTGGAATTGATGTTGAGCTAAAATGGAAAAATTGAAGTAAATTGCTCTAAGCATAGAACATACCAAAAATTAACACTATTGCATCAACAACAGAAAAGAATCTAAAATTACTGAACAAGTGTTTAGTATGATGCATATTCTGCTCGAGTTCTGATTGCTGCTAGTCTCTGCGCTGTCACTGAAGCCACTGCGCTGTTGTTGATTCTGCTCTGTGCCAACTGCATTGCTGTCAACACTAGCTCCGCACTGCTCTGATTCTGGCACTCCTAGCCACTGCAATTGTCAGTTTGACACTCGCTTTCATCAATTGAAATTGGTCCATCCTGCTACTTCTGATATGGGCTCCTGTAGAAAGGTATTGATTCGAGAGGTGGACTCCTCAAGGATCTTGCCCATCTGCAGTTCTTTCGAATTACAATACTGGATCACCCCCCACCTCTCCCCTAGAGGTACCTAGGCAACCATGTCAAACTCCTCTTCTTTGATCTTCGTGGATGTAGCCTTCGGATCATGTTTTTCGTCCTCGTCCTTCTTCTTGAGAGAACACTGCGTAGCGTAGTGACCAAGTTCACCACACCGGAAGCATTTGATCTTCGAAACGTCTTTCTTTTTCTTCCACTGCTCTTGCTGCCCCTTAGATGCAAGGCTTGCGTTCTCTTCCTTCTCCTTTATCTTTGTCCCACTGCTGCTGCTGCTACTATCAAGTTTGCACTTGACTAAGTCTCTCCTCATCTCTTCTTGCTGAAAAGCGGCCCACATTCCTTCTCAATCCGACAATCTCTCTCTGCCCAAGATACTTTGGACAAACACTTGCCATTCTTCTGAGACTGAATTCAGGGCCAACCTCACCATCTCGATAGGTTGAGGTGTTGACCCCACAGCTACCAACGAGTCTCGGATTTGTTGAAGCTTTGTTAGGAATGGATCAATACTTTCCTCCTGCATTTGCTTGGATCTCATCTTCTGCTCTAAGTACATCTTCCATTGCTCGGAAGATCCTTTGTATCGTGTAGCCAATGCTTTCCACATTTGTTGGGCAGTATCCTTGCCGACAATGTGAGATACTACGTGATCTCTCACTCTGTCGAGGATCAATCGTTTGGCCTTTGCTATCTCAGCCTTGTTCTATTTGAGCGGATTTGGATTTGCGGGTACAACTACCACATTGTCGACATAGGTTTTGAGATCGTGCTCATCCAAAAGACATGAGATCCTTGCCTTCCAGATCACATAGTTGGATGCATCCTGCAATCGATCCTGATCTCGCAACCCATTACCTGCGATCTTTGCCAATGAAATGTGGAACTGCCTCCTCTCTCCTCTGCATTGCTGCTGGGCTGGCCTACACACTCCTTGCTGGAGTTAGTAGATTTGCTGCTCCCTGCTGCTGCTCAGCAAATGAGAATTCCGATTTCTTGGTTGGAAGTCCTCTAAGGAAGAATTCCCTCAAGGTAGTGTCTCCTTCTCTCTTCTGACGTTTTTCTGGCCCACAACTACTGGAGAAAACTGTGTCTCACCAGAAATTTTCTTTTCGTAGATGCTTCTGCATTGCTCCCTCTGACACTGGAAAACTTCGATCTAGAAGTCTTTCTCTTTGTTGGCTCACTCAGAGAGACTTTCCTCGAAAAATTTTGCCCTCCTTGCCTAGATTGCACAATCCCTCTTGGGATTCGATTTTTTGCCTATGCAGCACTTCGACTTCCCTCTTTTTCTTTAGCGCCGGGCTCTTCTGGCTCTGCTCTCTTATTCCATTTGCAACTTTGATACCATGTGAAAATTTGGAAGCCCAAATATCTACTACAACAACTGATTCAGTTCCTTCTATTTGTCAAATTATTGAACACATTATTTATTGCTTCCTATAGTAAACACTGGAACTAATACACTGCTACCTTCACCAATTAAATCAATATGCGGAAACAAGAAACTGAGCAAGAAATAAATACACAACACATGACACCGTTATTTTTGGACAAATGTCCTTGGAAAAACCCAATGTGGGAAAACCGATGCAGCCGCTGAGGGTTTGTATTATTAAGAAGTAGTTTTTTGAATACAATTCGTTGGATGCCCAACTAGCTATTCGATACAGAGAGATACTGGACAAAAAGAGTAGTGACATGATCTCACCCTGTCACTGGAAGAACCGACACTAATCTGTACTGGAGGTGAGCCTCTGCGTCAAGCCTACGCAGTCATTGCGTCATTGCAGCTGGCACTGCGTTGCACCTTCCTCTGATCCTCTGCTGGCTGGAAACTTCAATTCTTAGGCCTCTCGGCCTCACACCTCGGCTCCGACACTAGATCCTGACTGTTCCTTAGCAGAATTTCAATCTCCCTCTAAAGCTCTACGCTGCCACAATGTAGCTCTGTGTGGCCCATCATCAACCTCTCTGGACGTCTCTCTGCCCTCTCTACCTTATACTTTCCTGTCCAGGAAAACTTCCCCCGGAAACTATCCCTGCCCCGCACTGCAAGAAATCTCCTTAATCGATTCTTTAGCAACCGCTACACTGCCCTCTCTGAGAAATTTGATCTCTTGATCTCTCTCCAATCTAATTTCCAAATGCCCATCAAGCCTCCTCTTATAATCTTTTTGTTGCGAACCAACGATCCATATTAGATTCTAATCAATGGCTTAGATCATTTTGGCTTGATCCTTGTCTTCTTCTAGAAGTTTCACCCTGAGTTTGATTAATACTATTTAATTTTTTTAATTTCCTAAGTTTAGACTAAGGCACCCATTAAAAATAATTAATTATTTTAATAAAACTGTCTCTGGGTGGAATTTCCCAAAATGATTTCTGGGTATTCTGGAATACATGTGTCTAAGCCTCCCTGCAATTTTGAGGCTTAAAGCACATCCAATGCTACGAGAAATCAACAATACATAATCAAATACAAATCTCTGGTGTCTTTCGGACAACTTGATGTTGCTTCTCAACTTTCCATAGTAGGACTATCAATTGAATATTTGACAGAAGATTCCTTAATTATATCCTTTCCTACTTCTCATCCAACAACATATCCTTTGAAATACATTCTTTCAATCAAAGCCAAGTTATGCCCTCCCTCTCAACCAGGAAGCACCTCTTCATCCGAACTCCCTCTTAATCTTAGGGAGATCCCTTCTACGCAAGCTTCCTCCGGGAGATCAGCTTCTTCCTTTTGTCATCGGAGAATTTTTGGCGGCTTCCAACCATTTCATCAGAGTTATTATCATCCTTATCATGCTTGTCACATCAAGCATCTTCACCAAGTTGAAGATTGTGTACTTGCACAACTTAGATAGCAAGTACAACCAAATCTATAGAAGCATGAAGTTATCCATATCAGAATCGCAAAAGCATTTCAACTTTATACATATCAGATACCTAAACTTAATTACAAACAAGAGACATATACTCTTCAACATCTTGGTAGGGACTTTGTCATAAACCCTAGATTCTAACAACTTTCATTCCATCTAGGGTTTCAATGTTTCTTCCAAAGGTATGACAACCTTACTAAAACATATAGCAAACCCTAGAAACAATTTAGACAAATATAAAGCATCTAACAACCTTTCAAAATTCATATGTTGGACTTCTCACTAGGGATTCATACAAATCCTAGATTTCATACAAAAGAATCAATCAAAGTCAATCACAACTTAGTCATTAACCTGACCAGCTTCCACTAGGGTTAATTGCAAACCCTATATTTTCGATCAATCATCAAATCAATCTAAAACTCAACAATCTTTCACAAATCTCAAATTATTATATTGTCAACATTCATCAGAGATTTTTGCTTCGACTAAGGTTCAGTGCCAAAACCCTAGAATTCCATTTTCACAATTTCAACAATCTTACAAAAATCTCAAATAACCATATTTCAAAGATTTTACTTTGACTAAGGTTCAACTCCAAAACTTTAGAATTCCATTTTTCACAATCTCAACAATCATTAAATACATAAACATCAAATTGTTACATTTCACACTAGACAATGTTACTACTAGGATTTCACTACAAAACCCTAGATTTTCATTTTCAACAATCATTTAATAGATTTCAGAGTGTTATATCACACATAGTAGACAATTTAACTTCACTAGGGTTTAGCTACAAAACCCTAGATTTCCAAATATCATCATCCTAGAATTTTAGAGGAGGATTTCCATTGAATCCTACTACTTATGACCATCAATAACCAGGTCAACATTTATATCTAGGAATTCATAATTATTCATAAGCATATCATATGTCCAACAACGTTAATACATCTGACCTAGACCAAGCTAGGGTTTCAACCAAAAGGACATATCTATATATGCGTTAGATTTCATCATCATGCAAAGACATTTCATATCATGTGTTAGTCAAACCCAACTTCACAATGACCAATAAGAATTAGACACACAACAATCTTGATTACACTAGGGTTTGATCAGACAAACACACCCATACCAAGGAAAACATTTCTAAGACAATATAAGTGTTAGTTTTTGGTAGCATCAAAAGTGCTCTAGCCTTGAAAATTGGTGGGGAGGCTAAGGCACATGAGTTCTAAAGAACCAAGAAACCATTTGGTGAAATTCCACCAGGATTGTATTTTATTAAAATAATTAATATTTTTAATGGGGTTCCTAAATCTAAACTTAGGGAAATTAAAATATTAATGGGTATTAATCAAAATATGGGTGAGAATGATCTAGAAGGTGGATCAAGTCATGTTTTAATCTTAGCCATTGATTAGAGACTTAATCTCGGCCGTTGAAGTCTCAACGAGAAAAGTATAAGAAGGAGGTTTGGGGTTCATTTAAAGACACATAGAGAGATTGAGGAAATCGATTTTCTGAGGTGAGAAGTTCTCAGGAGGAAAATTGATTGGGGAGATCTTGCAGCAGAGAGGCAGGGATAGTTCGGGAATATTGACAAAGAGGCAGAGAGAAGCTTGTGGAGGTAGCACAACAACCAGGAGGGCTGACGCTGGGGCAATTTGGGCCCACGCAGTGTTGACGCAAAGCTAGAATGGCCAACGCAAAGGAGAAAGTTGCCTTCCACGCAGAAAGTCGAAACTGTCGGTGAACTATTGGAACAACCGGGAAAGCCAACATAGTGGGCAAAAGTGACAGCGCAGAGCTGACGCAGAGCCTGAAAGGATGACGTAGGGCCTATGAAGGGCCAACGCAGAAGTAGTCAGGGTTAGCTAGTCTTGCTGCCGAATCAGCCGGGTGAAGTGTAAAACTCACTTAGATTTTCCGCCATTGTATTTCTCTGTCACTGGTTTGTCGGGACGACTACCAGCGTTTGTATTCAGAATTACTACTTAATAATAGAAAACCCTCAGAGTTGTTGTGCTGATTTTACCACATTGGGCTTTTCCGAGGACTATTTTGTCCAAAAGTAACCGTGTCCTGTGTATCTTGTTCTTTGCTCAGTTTCCTTGTTTCATGTAAATCAAATTTAAGTAGTGTAGGTGGTAGAAGTAATTTGCTTCAGTATTCAGAAGAATAACTTGATAGTGTATATTAAAATCAAGTAGGTGAAGTAGATTCAGATTTGCTGCAGTAGGGGTTCCTGGAGGATTAGAAATTTTCGCATGGTATCAGAGCATTGATTTTGAAACAAGAAGATCAGATCCAATGCTGAGCAGAGAGGCCAAAAGTTGCACTTAGTAGCAATTCGAATCCCCTTGAAGGGATTGTGCAATCCTTGCTGGGAAGCAAAGATTATGAGGAAATCTCTCTTTGAGAGAGTCAACAGAGATACGATTTCCAGTTCGTGAGTTTGTAGAGGCAAAGGGAATGGCACAGAGCCTCAACGTAGTGCTTGAAGGGCGTAGTTTCTGTCGGGGGGCAGAAATCCGTCGGGAAAGAGCGAAGACACATAGAAGGGGAATTTTCTCCTCAAAGAACTTTTTACCAAAAAGTTCGAATTTCTCACTTGCTGAGGAGCTGAGCAGTGACTAGACGAGTCAGTTCGATAGTTGGGTGAGATGGCATCACATGGGCTCATAGATCAAGACAGGTTGGAAGGAGCTTCCAACTATGTCATATGGAAGACCAAAATCTTAGCTGTTCTGGAGGAGAATGATCTCGAAGCCTATGTCAAAAGTGTTGTAGCTATTTTTGCTGACAATTATCAAAGGAAGAAGTACAAGGCCGAGTAGGGGAAGTAGAAGAGGCTCATTCTCGATGGAGTTCGAGATCATGTGGTCTCCACTTGTAGGGCAAGGATACAGCCTGAGAGATGTGGGAAGGCTTGTCTTCTCTATATGAAGGCTCTTTCGAACAACGGAAGATGTACCTAGAAGAAAAGTTGCAGCGAACACTAATGCAGAAGGGAGAAGGAGTTAACCCCTATCTTCAACGTCTTCAGGGCATCGGAGACCAACTTGCTGCAGTGGGGTCCACTCCTCAGTTTACTGTGATGGTAAGGATAGCTTTGAATGGAGTCTCCGATGAATGGCAAGACTTCGTCCAAAGCATGTTGGGCAGGGAAAGATTATCTTCATGGGAGGAGTTGTGGGCAACCCTTCAACAGGAGGAATTGAGGGACCTTGTAAAGGTCAACCTCAATGGCAGCAGTGGGAGTGGCATGAAGACCAAGGAGGAGGAGGAGAACGCAACTCTAGCATCAAAGGGACATTAGAAGCAGAAGCAAAAGAAGGACATTTCGAAGGTGAAATGTTTCAAATGTGGCGATATGGGCCACTTTGCATCCCAATGTCCTTTGAAGCAAAAGGATAAGGGTGAGAAACATGATCCTAAGGCTGCTTCAGCAAAGATTAGCGAAGATGAGTTTGCCATGAGTGCACATGCGTCTCTAGGAGGGAAATGGGGCGATATTGAGTTGTAGTCGGGAGGACTACATGTGGGCAAGATCCTTGAGAAGTCCACCTCTTGGATCAATTCCTTGCTACGAGAGCCCAAGATTCAGTAGTAGCGAGATGGACTTAGTGTCAGATGATGCAGTGACTTGTTTGGAGAGACAAATGCAGTGACTTGAGACCAGAGACTGATCAACGTAGAGCAAGGTTGGCAGCAGTGCAGATGGCATAGTGCAGAAGTCACCAGCAACGCAGAAGATTCGGAGCGTCAGAGACTAGAGCAGTCAGATTCCAACATTCATGGTATTATGTTGAACATAGTTAAGTTCAGTTAATATTGGATGTTTTTCAGTTGCTTCTCTCAGCAACTGAGTTGCAGTATGAATGTAGTGTTAGCAGTGGCAGTGCTAGTAGCATAACAGATGCAGCATTTGAGAGGGCGTTGTAGTACAGATGCAACAGTGGTAGTGGCAGTGTC
Organism: Pinus taeda; assembly: GCA_000404065.3. Lineage (NCBI taxonomy): Eukaryota > Viridiplantae > Streptophyta > Pinopsida > Pinales > Pinaceae > Pinus > Pinus taeda. Next base: position 126,905 of record APFE030879243.1, read on the forward strand.
ATGGGTAGCAGTACAACAGCAGCAACAACACAGTGTTGGTGGCAACAACAATGCGGAAAGGAGATGCTTCAGAAGTAGAGCAACATGCAGTTGGACATTGTTGCTAGAGCACTTCCTCGCTAAGAGGGAGTGTTAGTTTTTGGTAGCATCGAAAGTGTTCTAGTCTTGAAAATTGGCGGAGAGACTAAGGGACATGAATTCTAAAGAACCCAGAAACCGTTTGGTGAAATAACACTTAGATTATATTTTCTTAAATAATTAATATTTTTAATGGGGTTCCTAAGTCTAAACTTAGGAAAATTAAAATATTAATGCGTATTAATCAAAATATGGGTGAGAATGATCTAGAAGGCGGATCAAGCCATGTTTTAATCTTAGCCTTTGATTAGAGAGTTAATCTCGACCATTGAAGTCTCAACGAGAAAAGTATAAGAAAGAGGCTTGGGGTTCATTTACAGCACACAGAGAGGTTGAGGAAATCGATTTTCTGAGGTGAGAAGTTCTCAGGAGGAAAATCGTTTGGGAGATCTTGCAGCAGAGGGGCAGGGATAGTTCGGGAATACTGACAGAGAGGCAGAGAGAAGCTTGTGGAGGTAGCACAACAACCAGGAGGACTGAAGCTGGGCCAATCTGGGCCCACACAGTGTTGACACAGAGCCAGAAGGGCCAATGCAAAGGAGAAAGTTGCCTTCCATGCAGAAAGCCAGAATTGCCGGGAAAGCTGACGCAGTGGGCAAAAGTGACAATGTAGGGCTGATGCAGAGCCTGAAAGGCTGACAGAGGGCCTATGCAGAAGTAGCTGGGGTCAGCTAGTCTTGCTGCCGGATCAGGTAGAATCTGCCGGGGGAAGTGAGGTAAAACTCACTCAGATTTTCCGCCATTATATTTCTCTGTCATTGGTTTGCTGGGAGGGCTACCAACATTTGTATTTAGAATTACCGCTTAATAATAGAAAACCCTCGGAGCTGTTGCACCGGTTTTCTCGCATTGCGTTTTTTCGGGGACTATTTTGTCCAAAAATAATTGTGTCCTATGTATGTTGTTTTTTGCTCAGTTTCCTTGTTTCATGTAAATCAAATTTAAGTAGTGTAGGCTGCAGAAGTAATTTGCTTAAGTATTCAGAGGAATAACTTGATAATGTATATTAAAATCAAGTAGGTGAAGTAGATTCAGATTTGCTGCAGTATGGGTTCCTTGAGGATTAGGAATTTTCACTATAAGGGCCTTGCTCACACGTTCCACCAAACCCTAATGAGCTAGGGTTTCAATATAGAAACATAGCAAACCCAACATTACCAAAACTTCAAAAGTTCGGGATTTTAGATTTTATCATTCAACCCTAACAAGTTAGTTTTTCCTGATCATACCAAAATCCTAAACATGACATCATCAATAAAAACTTCAAACATCATTTCACAATATCCCTAATTAGCTTAGGGTTTCAGACATTCACATAAGCATACCCTTCGGTTAGGGTTTTCTAGAACTTGACTAGGGTTCTACACAATCAGTTAAGAATATGAGTGGGGTGGGTAGATTTATCAAGTGATGAATCACCCAAAGCAAGAATCACTATGATTTAATATAGCTTAAACATAACAATGTTAGTAATAGATCATCAAATGAATAATCCTTTCAATCACTGTATTTAAAGCATACCTTTGTTTCTTTACCAAGCTTGTCTTGAGAGATCCTTTTTCATACTCCTTGCAGATGTTTTACCTAATCAAGACAATAGAGGGAGAATGGTGATTAGTATTTAATATAATCAAAACTAAATGAGTACATGAAAACAAAATCTGAAAAGACATGAGATACTTATCTTAGGTAGTTGTTGGGGGCTCCCTCCAAAGCTTGAGGGATACCTACAAACTTATAAAAACAATACAAAAATGTCTTTTCCAAAATATGTTAAAAACCTATAAATTCTAAAACATATAAACCAAAATATCTAAAGTTATAAGCAAAGGACTTAGTAGTGTAAGTCCCTAATGTCAAGTTCTTCGGACTTGACTTTCTTTGAGTCTCCTTCTTCAGCAAAGTTAGCTTGATCCTTTCCTCTCTTCTTATTCTTTGGATTCTCGAGATAATGACTATTGTAGAGACCCTTCTTATGACATTGATAACACTCTATCTTGGACATGTCAACTTTCTTCCTTGGTCCCTTCAATATATTTCCTTTATGATGAGCGTTGTATGCATTTGATACCCCTTCAAGATTGGTAACCATGGAGATCCTTAGTTCTTCTTGACTGCAGGCGGTCCATAATTCTTCAAAGGTGGGAGCTACCTTCCAACTGTTGAGACCTGCAACAAATGCATCCAAAGAGGGTGGCAATCCTAATAGAGCAGTGATCACATGTTCCTTGTCCGGAACAATCTCATCAATGGCAAAGAGATCATTCCTGAGTCCAACTATCTTCACAAAGAAGGTTGCCACACTATCTTCTCAAGTCATCTTTGTAGTCCTTAGCTCATTCTTCAAACTTGCTACTTGACCAATATTCTTAATGGTAAACAGCTTCAACAAGGCTTCATACATTTCCTGAGCATGATTGATGTTAGCTATGAATGGGACACGATTGTCCTTTATCCCTTCTACCATCAGAGTCATGGCCACCAATTCTAATTCCGTGTATTTCATTTTGTCGGCATCACTGGATTCCTCTGTAGGTTTCTTTACATTTCCTCCTACCACGTCCAATACCTTATTCTTTTTGAGGATTAGGTCAATCCTCTTCTTCTAGGACTTGAAGTTAGAGGCTCCTTCAAGTTTGTTCTCACCCTTGATTGAGTTAGACATTTTTCTTAAATACAATAGACTCCTTTCATGAGATAGCCCCTTTGAATGGATCAAGTGCTTCTGGCAACAGTGAAATGTGGAAGACTTTGATCTCCCAATCCAGGACACGAAACAGAGAGAGAGAGGCACCAAAATTTCGATTTTTCCTTTCTCCTTATACTTCCCCAAACTCGCATTCACTTCGGCTCCTCGGCAACAAACTTTGCACCTTTTACGAGCTACAAGATAACTTCAAACTTTTTCCAAGTTACAAGAGAATTCGAACTTGTGTGAGAATGATGCTCCAAATGAATTTGATGATCTTCCTTTTATAGGCTTCTTGTGGGGTTGAATAGGGTCCTTAAGCTGACTTGAACTTTTTCTAGGCCGACATGGTGTGGATGTTATATAATTCATATTTGACTCAATACTTAACCATTTTACATGATTCAAAAGCCCAAGAAGGGTCTCTTTAAATGTACAATAACTCTATAGACTCAGAATAAATCCTAGAGTTCCTCAATGGGGAATTTGACCTAAAACATGGTGACCCAAGCATGAAATCCATGCTTTAATAAGTCACAATAATAATACTAAAAGTTCTTTTCTTTATTCTTTTGACAAATACATTACATGATGACTCAAGTACATTAATGAAGACTGAACATAGTTACATTTTCCAACACGACTTTCCATCTCTGCCAATTATCCATCTCGAATCTTTGGATTGGTAGTCATTGGTTATTGAGATTGTCACCCTTCATCTATATCCTTGTGTCAGGGCTTGGAAACTTGGGCCTGAAGGTTGATGTGGCTAAAAGAAAGTTAAAAGCATATAAAGCCACATTGAAAGAAAATTTAAAATGCAAAAGATGGTTGGGATAATATTTAGTGGATGGGAAAAAAACCTAGCATGAGCTCTACTCTCTTGATTAGCCATCGTCCAATTCCTTGTAGCATTCAACGAAGGAACTCTTGAATATCCCAACCCTAATGAGCGAGAAACTGCTAGATCTTAAAAGGGTTGTTGGACACCTAATCCTCAATGGGTTAGTGTGGAAGCCGAATGGACAAAAGGAGTCCAAGAGACCTTGGGATGTGAATCCCAACGGTCACATAATGTACTATAAATGTATATCAATTGTTAATAAAAATGGTACTGCATGATTTATCTTTCTATTTGCTCTCGCTCCCCATGTGTGTTTAACATGGTATCAGAGCCATGATGTGTGGCCTGTTTTCTTTCTCTTATTCCCTGAGCAACTGGTCTGAGCTGCCTTGAATAGCGCTAGCCTAGCCTTCATTAGCTGCGCTCTATCTGCCACACCTGTGCTGCCCTAACATATTCTATTTGTGATTTCTGCATATGCTCAGACACCAAAACGTTTCACTGACCATCCGTTTAAAAGCGTTGAGTGCCTGCCTGACATGGTATCATCCGTTTGAATGCGTTGAGTGCCTGCCTGACAAGTTTTCAGACCCATAGTTTCATACATACTCTTTATCAAATAAGAAGTAGTGGTTTTGCCATTTGTGCCCGTTATTCCAATCACATCTAATTTCTGCGACGTTTTACCATAAAACGACGCTGCGAGTGCTGGAGAATAACATCATCTTTTGGTATATCATGTACAATAGATTCAATTACAGGTTCACCTTTCCTTGTAAGCAAGGAGTTATGAAACATTTATGGATCGAAGATTGACCTGTAAATCCTCATCAGCGATTTCAGGCAGTTGTAACATTAATCTCTTGTAACCAGCTAACCATTCTTTTTTATTTCTTTAATTTGGTGAAATGCGCCATGTACACAGTTACCGATCTTGAGTCTTTCATCATTTTCTCAAGGAATGGGAGCAAGATTACAATTGTAGACTACTAAAGCTATATTGGGAAGTTGTTACCAGTGAATTTGCTTTTGTTATTGGACTGCAAAAAGTGCATATGAAAACTGAAGTCTACAAAATAATTGAATCACTGGAAAGTGTTTATTGTGTGATGAAACATATAGATTATGTCAAAATCAGTACTGTGGCTTGAAAGAGGTGAAATTCCACAGGTACGTTGGAAACACATTAATAATCCGTCACAAGAGCGGTAGTGGTCAAGAGAGAGAATAGGCAAAGTTGCTCAATTTGTTCGCAGTGTATTGATTAAGTTGGTTAATTGTGCTCTTTAAATAAAAATATTTCGGCGTCTTATATTAAAGTGTTGAAAGAGCAAGGCGATAAATTGTATTATAGCATCGGCTCTGAAGACTGGAATAGCTTTTATCTTGGAATATTTGCTGAAGGAGTTACCACTTCAAATGGAGAAATCTTAGCTAGCAAGTGCAAATCACATTCTTATCATATCATTAAAAAAATAGGTACCTTGGTTACGGAAGCAATGACGACCACGGCTCCTCTCTTCACAACTTCACTCAGGTAAAGGTGTCCATCTGTTGTCATACCTGTGCAGCAGATAAATAAGTCCCTGGGGTTCACTTCTCGGGAGTCATGCTGGATGCCTGCGATCTCTACATCCAAATCTCCACCAACGAACCACCATCGTCGATCCACCACTGACTATAGTCAATCAGTGATTGCCAAAAGGAGAAGGATCAGCTGATTCAGATGGACTAATGCCTCCACGGACAAGTTCCCATCAATGAAAAAGAAACGATTCCTTTGAAACAACGTTAACGCAATTATGAACCAATTTGCAATCTTGTTTTATATGTGAATGTTGAACAATGCTATACATTTTTGGAGCCCCTTTCGTATATCGTTGGCACTTGTTCAACATCGTTGGAGTTCTTTCATTATTGTTGGACATTTTTTAATATAGCTGGCGTGTTTTATCTGTTGGAGCAACCTCCTTCATTATTGCGCTTCAGCGTTCTGCATTCTTGTACATATATTTGGATGTGTTCCCAATTATTTGCAACCATGTGCGTTACTCGGCTACAAATATTTGTCATTTACAAGCATAATGCCACAGTGACATAAAAGACAAAAGCTCTTATATGAATGACACCAACGAACCACCTTGGCATCATCCAGTAGCTCAGTGAGGGTAGTGCGGAATTCTGGCTCAAGAACCTGCTTGCTGGCAAGTTCCAGTTCTGAAAGGTTGTCGACAGTTTCTTCTTCCAGAGGTTTTTTGGCAGCTCTAGGTTTAAGGCTTCCATTTCCTATTGAGATATCATATATCTGCAGCAATTATTCTTTGTCACATTATAAAAGCAATTCTGATATTTGCAGTCATTAGTTTTCTACTGCCATTCGCTCAGCTTGATAATCAGATTATAGAGGGTTATTCCAGATTTCTTACACCAAAAGAAGAGGTTAAATTGCTAAGAATTTATTCTCTTTGAAGTCGACTTTCTCGTCTTTGAAAGGGCCGAGTTCAGCTGATCATATTTACAGAACGCTGAATTCTCAATTTACCAGTAATCTTCCTATAGCTTGAGATATTGTCTTCTGAAGAGTTTGTGATCTCTATTGGTTCTCTACAAAAGGGGACAAATCTATCTATCACGATGGATTGTAATTTTAGCATTATTTAGAAGTTTCGTGGCAATTGTTTGAGGCCAAGACTATCCTTTGTTGATCGAATTGGTGTATTTTCTTAGAGGTTGTTCATATCAGAGATTGTTATTGAACTAGATTGAAGTTGTTACCACGACAAGTTCTCTTGGATTCAAGATTTATTTGAAGTTGTAGCCATAAGTTTATACAAAAGAGCAATTGGTGTCGTCCATCTTTTCCTCATTGTTTTACTATTTTTGTGAAAAATAAATAAATAAATAAATAAATGGCTCCAATCGGTGCAATCTTAGAGTTATTGGACAATCTAGTACACTCTACTATGGATAACACAGTCAAAATCAACAAGGATTTTCTCGCAGATATTCGTAGTTGTTTACAAGATGTACAGGAAAAGATTGATTTTTTGCAGCTTGAATCACAGCTACAACAAGAAGAGCTACATCAAAATAGACACCATTCTGA
>APFE030879243.1:149319-171927 GCA_000404065.3 Pinus taeda
GGCATTCCCTTGCATAGTGACCTACTTTATCGCAAATGTAACATCGTCCTTTTCTTCCACCCTTAGGTCCAACCTTTCCTTTTGATTTAGTCCTGGAATTATTTCTTTTCTTAGCATGAGAAGAAAAGGCAGCAGGAGGACCTTTAGGTAAGGAAATTTCTTGCTCTTCTACTCTTGTTTCTTCTTGAACGCATCTAGCCATTAATTCCTCGAAACCAGGAATTACATTATTGTTGAGAAGAGTAGTCTTGAACACGTACCATTCGGATGGTAATCCTCCAAGATTCATGAGGCCATTTCTCTGTCAGTAATAGTCTCCCCAATAGATAAGAGATCGTTCTTGATCTTGGTGATTCTTAAGAAGTATGTTTGCATACTCTCATCTTTACCCTTCTTGATTTCCCTCAGTGTATTTCTAAGAAACAAAACTTGATTTGCATCATTAACTTTAAATATACTCACCAGTCTATCGTAGATTTCCTTGGAGGTGTCCAGTTCAGAGATTTAGGCCACCAAGTGCTTGTCGATAGAGTCCCGGATGATCTTTTTATTTTTGACTTCTCCATTTTTCCATTTGTTCCAGGCAGCAGTGGATGCATTTAATGGAGGCTCAACAATATTGCCTCTTACATGGTCCAACACTCCTTGATCTTCTAGGTTAGATCAGTAAATTCCATTCGTGACAGTCAGCTTTCTCACGGAGCTTGTCTTCGGCAGGAAAGAGTGTTGAGGACCCCATAGTTCTTTTAGGATAGCCTTGCTAATCTTCTCTTCAGTGATTGCTTTTTCTCTTGCTCGGGCTTTGTCTTCACCTCAGCTCTGATACCATGTTAAGTTATGGTATGTTCTATGCTTATAACAGTTTACTTCTTTTCTTATTATATTCCACAGATTTGCAATCACATGCACATAAAGTAAAGTGTAGATAGAACATTAAACGATTGACAGAAAACAAGCCAAGACAAGAGACATAAGATGTGGCGGCTAGCCAGGGACAAACCCCACAATGTGTGGGGAAACCCTTTGATCAAATCTTCTTTTATCTTCAATAATTCAGCAGAGAGAAATAGTACAATAAATCTGATTTATATCAGCGGTAGCAAACCCTAAATCAGCAGCATCAGCATTAGTGACTTCATCATCAAAACTAGGGCAGTCGATATCTCGCAAACCGTCTGTCGGATTGACTTGATTCCACCACCAAGTTTGCAGCCTTCAGAGGAGGTTCAAATGAACTTACAACGCAGTTCTGATGAGGAGATCTTTAGGTCCACGCAGGTCAAAGTTTGGATTTGCAGTTGCAGCTTTAGTTTCAGCGGCTTCCTTCAAACTAGGGCAGTCGATATCTCGCAAACCGTCCGTCGGATCGACTTGATTCCACCACCAAAAGTTGCAACCTTCAGAGGAGGTTCAGATAAACCTACAACGCAGTTTTGATGAGGAGATCTTAGGTCCACGCAGGTCAAAGTTTGGATCTGTAGTTGCAGCGTCCTTCAAACTAGGGTAGTCTATATCTCGCAAACTGTCCTTCGGATTGACTTGATTCCACCTCCAAAAGTTGCAGCCTTCAGAGGAGGTTCAGATGAACCTACAACGCAAATCAGAAGAGGAGGTTTGATGGTCTACGCTGGTCAAAGTTTGGATTTGCAGTTGCAGCTTCAGTTTCAGCAGCTTTCGGCTTCACATGTGTGAGAGAGAGACCCTTTTCTGCACAGTAGAGAAGAGACTCTTTTCTACGCAGTGGAGAGAGAGAGAGATGTGATGAGATGAGTGAGTGCAAATGCGGAAAAGTCCTCTTGTATTTATACACAACTGATGATGTTTGAATATATGCAACTGTTAGGCTTTTGAGCCGCATGAGTTGTAGGTTGGCTTGATAATAATTCCATAGTCAAAATAAATTCATATTTCCATAAATACATATCGGAATCGGATGATCTTTAGATCAATCCTACACCTTTCGACGAGAGGAATCTAATAAAAATATTATTAGTCATGAATAAGATGACCCACATGAAGTTTGGCCCTAGTTGCCAAATTTAACAGAGGCCCAAGGAGTTATAAGGAGGGAGCAACTCTCATTTTGGATTCATTCTTACACCTTGCAATCAAAATTACTACACTGTTCGCTCTGTTGTTTAGTTGAGTCAATTGGATGTTTAGCCACGAATCTCTCAAGCGGGAGATTCAACATCTACTTCGGGGGACCATCCATGCCCGCCCTAGAGAGGTAGTTCCATAAATATTACAGGAGTCTTGGGAGTGTGTTACAACACTACCATTCAACCACAACAAAGAGTGCGTATTTCTGGCTAGCTAGAGAATATGGAAGGAGAGTTTGGCGCTATCAGTGATCAAGCATTTGCCAGGAGAGTTAGAGGATTGGGACAATAGCAACGGGCCAACCTTTCTTGCTAGTTTGGAGCTAGCAGAGCCAACATTCCAACAGTTTGATTTACAATTACCTAAGCCTGCGCAAAAAGCCATTAGTAGGCTCACGTGGGAGTTGGAGGAAGGAATTGTAGAGCTGGCCGAGAGAAGTAAGAGATCACTTGGAGGGCCATTTGAGGAGGATTGCTTGAGTTGGGAGAGTAGAGATTGACAGGATCGCTCACAACAACAGAGTTCGAAATTGGAGGGCCAAGTTGTGAAGGGTCAATTTTTGAAGGTTGGAATCAAGGGAAACCCTTTCTGGTTTTTCCTGGGTTTTGGGCAAGGATAACACTCCTAAATTTATAGAATTTTCTGAGCAGATCTTAAGGGTCAAACAGGGGTCCCAACTCAGCCAACAGCTAGAGGAGCTAAAGGGAATTTGGGCCAAAATTCCGAGGTCAGCATTTGGCCAATTCCTTCGTCGGTTTTTTTGGGTTTATGCCAAGGAGCAAGGAGCTGAAATCTCATAATTTTCTGAGCACGGGAAGCAGTGATTCCAGCCCTTCGAAGTCAGCAAACATAGTAGTTTTCTTGGGCAACGCAGTTCAGTTTGGTGCAGCAGTTGTAGCAACCTTCAGTTCAACGTTTTCTCACCTGGGTTTTGTCATGCTTGTCCATTGAGACAAGCCTAGGTGCACCATTCTATTTTACTATTGTATTTGCTCCTGAAGAAGTAATAAAATGGCTTAGCAGTCCTCTATTTCCAGTGTTTCCATGGGTGCTTAATGTATATTTCGTTTTTCTGATTGCTAGATTGTTTGCATGCTTTGTATATCACTTACATCCCTGTTTAGGAACATTACAGTGGTATCAGAGCAATAATCTTGGCTCAGCCTGTGGGAAAGATTTGAATCAAACATGGCGGTCCCCTGGAATGAGGTGGTGAGGATACAACAAATGATGATTGATGTGGGGAGGAAGTTGATTCATTCCTCAATTGGGAATCTGGACATGATTGCAACTGATGTGGAGTTATTGGGGAAAACTAGAGGGCATACCAATCATTGGGTCATTGCATTCAGGCGCCCCTCTTTTTTTGGGAATTCTGTGAACTAAGGAGTATGCACAAACCAATGGAGATTCGATGGGATTTTGCAGGGATGATGAGAAGTATTAAGGAAAAAGATGAAAGAGTAGTTGAAGGGACCATGGTTGGCAAAGAGATAGTTGAGCATACATCCATTGATGAGGCATCATCCATTGATGAGGTATTCGGGGTTGTGACTGAGTTCTCAGGTGATAACAATGCACCATAGGTTGGTGAGGTGCTGGAAGACAACTCCACTATTGTTGAGGAGCTAATAGGTACAAAGGCCTCCTGATCTATGACACAGTTGCAAGACGACAGTCGCCTACAACTGACTGGTGAGCATATCGTGCATATTGGGTTGTTTATGGAGGAGCAGTTGAAGGCTCATGTTGAGCCTGTGATGGAGGAGGATGTGCATCCATCCCTTGGGCTAGCCATTGATGAGGGGCAACATAGAGGTCACACGTTGGGTTTTCAGCACAGTTCACTTCAGAGGCCCACTAGCGGGGTCTATAGTGTTATCAACCCACCCTTATGCGTTGGATTGAGGGAGGCTGAGTTATCTAGACGTACCCAAGGGGGTGGATAGGTTAGCAGGATTGAGCTGAGCATGATATCGCATCAGCTTGGAGGGTTTGTTCCTTCCACAGAGGATTACACATTCAATATCTCCTTTGGGATTGGATGGCAAGAGGTATTGAGCTGGTACTTGATGGAGCAGGTTAGGCGGTTGGATACATCCATAGCCACATGTCAGCAGAGGCCATTGATTACCAGAAGGACTCGAGGGCCAAACTGTTTTTGGGATCCAGGTGGGATTTTCCATCACATCATAGAGCTGGTAGGTGATGTAGTAGCTACGGGATGGATTTGACGCTTGAGCGCACCCACATTTTCAGATCTCCATCAGAGCCCCAGTCAACACTAGTGACAAGATGGTTTGATAGGCGAGCAGACATATTTCATGAGTTGTCTTGGCATATTGACAGTGCGTAGAGTCACATGGTGACTAGCTTACTTTGGCAGGAGCTGGTAGGAGGAGGTGGCATTGATAAGTTATCAGACAGGGCATTGTATGGAGAGAGTGGTGTCTTACTAGCATATGGGACGCAGGGACTATTGAAGATAGGCGCAATAGTGTCATTTCCGTTAGCATGTGGGGAGTCGGGTCGCTCAGGTCTTTCAAAGTAGATGGGGGGATGTAGCCCACATCATGGAGGGCGTACTAGCAGAGAGGTCGATATTTTGGCCCTTGCAGGACACTGTATGTTACAAGGTGGTATGACAGTGGGCAGTGGTACCCAGGACTACACAGAGTTATGTCATAGCGTCCAGTGTTATGTAGAGGGATGCAGTCTGATGCATACAGACCTAACGTTAGGCCATAGCATCCAGTGGTGTGCGAGGCTATAGAGCGAGGAGCAAGAGCCTGGAGAGGAGCATGGAGATGCAGGGTGGTGTGTTATAGTATGTTGGACTGCGTTGTGGAGTGGGAGTGCCTCACATCGCATTGAGTACATGCGGGGAGTGACAGGTACAGTGACACATGTGGGACCCAAGCCAGTATAGCATGGCATAACCGTAGCCAAGGGTATCTAGCGGTGTACAAGGGTAGGCCATGGTGTACAATGGCATGTCGAGGAGTATTGGGATGATTGGTGACATGCAGGGGTGTATATTGCTGCACAACGAGGTCATGGAGTGTTGCCTCCAGGGAGACCCTTGGACAGAAACACTGGGCATACGTTTGTGTGTAGTTCACCTAGGATCGACGGGGACAAAGATGAGCGATACTTGATGGTATCCACGGGGACTCACACGCTTGACCCTCTTCTACATCCCTCACGGGCACAATCGATTTTGTTGTCAACTTTCTGCACTTTGGGCATGAGCCGCGGGGGCCGAGGAGCTCACCCGAGATATTTGGGTGAAACTCAGCGCATTAGGGGGGAGAATTTTCAACAATGGCGTTGGGTTGGTGCATCAGTTGACAACCACGGGTTGGGGGATGAGGTGATCATCTGCAGGGGTGGCATAGCGTTCATCACCGAGCCTACGTCTAGGGATCTAGTTCCGAGAGAGACATGTGTCACTCTTTTCTCAAGGCATGTCGGGACCGAGCATGAGCAAAGGATAGCGGTTACGACTACAGTAGTTTCCCAATGTGTCCGGGCTCCAGACCTTATATTGGCACATTATCGAGAGGGCAGATGGCAGACCCAAGGGAGATGGTTGGTAGGGACATGAGGGATCCACATACCCTAAGTTGATTACGAGTATCAGATACCCATCTTTTGGTTGCATTTAGGGGTAGCTCTTTGGCACACGTGGCTTCCAACGATCATCAGTACTACATAGTGGCAGGCATAAGGCAGATTAGCATGCATCAGATTAGCCCACGATATATGGAGCCTATATAGTGATCACATGCAGGGACTAGAGACGAGGGTCAGAGGGATTCCATCGCTTGACAGGACTATGCTGTAGCAGGTCTGGCTATGGGATGCATGGGTTCAGTTGATCGATAGATCACTTGTGATGAATGGAGTCATGGCAAAGAGTGATATAGTTTGCTCTTGGGATGACACATGGGGGTACTCAGAGGGTTTCATCCTATGGGGAGGCAAACATTCTTTGTTGCTGCATAGGTTCGAAGTTAGATTTGGATGGGTAGGCCTGGGTGCGATGGAGATGCTCAGGCAGGATGTGTCTCGCCTCAGTATTCCACCATCGAGTTCCAAGAGAGGAAGATACTAACTGCACACAATGTGGAGTATGACATAGTCATAGTAGCGCAACTTTAGCATGGTGGCACCATTGTGGGACTAGCAAGGAACTGGGGCATCACAACTCTTCATAGCTCAATAACCTCTAGGAATGCGCTGACTACTGTAGGGGGAGATCATACAAATATTCCATTGGGCTTTAGTGAGTCACTGATGGAGTAGGGGACTTCTGGTACTTTCACCGGGCAGGATAGTGAGTGGAGCGAGGGGAGCTTCATGCCCGATAGGATTGCTTGGGATTTTTGTATTGAAGGATTCTTCCATATCAGGACAGTGGAAAGGTCAGGCATGATCCAGTGGCACATCTGGGACCGTGGCACATTTTGCAGTGACAGTAGAGAGCAACAGTTAGAGAGGTTTCTTGCTCAGGCATTGCTTGAGGACAAGCGATTTTTGGTGCATTGGAAGAACTTGCCGAATGAGGATGTCACCTGGGAGGGTGAGCACATCTTGGAGCACCCAACTGTGAGGTTGCTTGAGGGCAAGCAACATTTGGGAGGGGAGGAGTGTCATGTCCCTTTTGAAAGACATTTGTAACAGGGTGCTGCTACACAATTTTGCACAATTTTTGCTAAGGAAGAGAACCCATCATTTTCAACTTTTAGGGACTTAGGAGGCAATTCGACTTTATTTGGTTGCTATTGGAATTTGGGGGCCACCGACATGGGAGTTCAAATTGGCCCATTCGAATAGCTTGGAGGGAAAGTCGAATAGGTGGATGGAGGGGCCCACATGAGGCTATTGAGGTCCAAGAAGTTATAAGGAGGGAGCAATTCTCATTTTGGATTCATTCTTAGACCTTGCTATCAAAATTACTTGACTATTCGCTTTGCTGTTTAGCTGAGTCAACCGACTGTTTAGCTTGAATCTTTCAAGCAGAAGATTCAACCTCTACTTCGGGGGACCATCCGTGCCCACCCTAGAGAGGTAGTTCCATAAGTATTTTAGGAGTTCCGGGAGTCTGTTACAGCACTACCATTCAGCCACAACAGGGAGTGCGTATTTCTGGCTAGCTGGAAAATACGCAAGGGGAGTTTGGAGCTATTAGTGGTCAAGCATTTTCTGGGAGAGTTAGAGGATTGGGAGAGCAGCAAAGGGCCAACCTTTCTTGCGAGTTTGGAGCCAGTAGAGCGAGCATCCCAGCAGTCCGATTTACAGTTACCTGGGCCTACGTAGAGAGCCATCACTAGGCTCACGTGGGAGTTGGAGGAAGGAATTGTAGAGCTGACCGAGAGAAGTAGGAGATCACTTGGAGGGCCATTTGAGGAGGATTGCTGGATTAGGGAGACCAGAGATTGACAGGATTGCTCACAACAACAAAATTTGAAATTGGAGGAGGGCCAAGCTATGAAGGGTCAATTTTTGAAGGCTGGAACCAAGGGAAACCCTTTCTGGGTTTTTCTGGGTTTTGGGCAAGGATCACACTTCTAAATCTATAGAATTTTTTGGGCAGATGTAATTGGTCAAACAGGATCCCAACTCAACCAACAACTAGAGGAGCTAAGGGGAATTTGGGCCAAAATTCCGAGGTCAACATTTGGCCAATTCCTTCGTGGTTTTTTCTGTGTTTATGCCAAGAAGCAAGGCGCTGAAATCTCATAATTTTTTGAGCACGGGAAGTAGTGATTCCAGCGCTTCGAAGTCAGCAAACATAGTAGTTTTCTGGGGCAACACAGTTCATCTTGGTGCAGAAGTTATAGCAGCATTCAGTTCAACATTTTCTCACCTGGGTTTTGTCATGCTTGTCCATTAAGACAAGCCCAGGTGCACCATTCTATTTTACTATTGTATTTGCTCTTGAAGAAGTAATAAAATGGCTCAGCAGTTCTCTATTGCCAGTGTTTCCATGGGTGCTTAATGTATATTTCGTTTTTCCGATTGTTAGATTGTTTGCATGCTTTGTATAGCACTTACATTCCTGTTTAGGAACATTACAATATCACAGATTTATAATAAAGCTGGTAAAATCTCTAGCTCTCTAAACCCTAGCTAGGGTACACCATGAAAATCTCAGCCACCACCAAAGATCCACAACAAGCTAGCATCAACACTGGCAAGTCATTGTCTTCAACACTTGTCGTCCACAAGTGTCCAAGACATCTCCTTCTCTTGTTCTCCTTAATCAAGCATAACAAGTAGCACAATGGTTTCTAAAACCGTCGTCTTCTTCTCTGACAAGAGCAATAAGAAAAATGCTTCTTTATCATATAGGGTTTATCACAAACCCTAGCATATTTGCTTCATTTAGGGTGAGACCCTAGCCCTATAAAACCCTAGGAACTTCTCCATGAACCCTTATTATCCAAGAAAAAGAGTGATAAATCAATGAAGAGTACAAAGAGAGAGAAGTTTGTTCCACTCCTTATATCTCTAATACGAGTGGTGATGTATAACAAAATGACTGTCATTCCTCTATTTATATGAGAGGTAACAAAGGCCAACAACAAAAAGTGAGCCTGAACCTCTACAAGCATCTTAACTGCACACAAGTAAACTCACAAGTGGAGTGCTCTCTCTCCAAGTGATACATGCTAAGCTCCAAGGTGAAAATGTCCACAGACTAGGTTCCAAGGCATGAGTGCTCCACGAGATGTGTCCAATGCTTCTCCTCCAAAGCTCCAGCACTCCTCCAAGGTGATGTGCTCTTGTGAGTCAGCCACTTCTATATGACTATTTCCTCACCCCAAGTGTCCTCAAGTCAATTACAAGCCTCCATGCAAGCAACCATCCCTCCTTGTGTACATCATTAAGAAAGTCACTAAGCTCCATAGGTCTCCAACACTCTTGGGAATAATTCATGTGCACATCATTAAGAAAGTCACCAAGCTCCATAGGTCTCCAACACTCCAAGGAAGAATTCCATACAAACATCCATACGAGGTCTAGTAATCAACGAGCATGTCAACTCCATTGTGTTTGTGCATCATAGAAAAACCAAGGGTCATCTATACATCATGCACCCCACATTACATGAAGCAACCCCAAGTATGGTATAAACACTTTCAGACTAACCTTGAAAGCTAACATTTTGGTTGACCATTTCTCCAGTATGATTCCTAGAGTCTATATTTGGTGCTTCACAGGAAACATCAAATTTATCTTTGGTCCTCAAGGTGAGGTGGGTGTCCAATGATCCAAAGGATAGATGGGTGCATAGACTTCACATTGTTTGTTTTATTCATCTTTCATATAAGTTGAGAGATTTTGTTTGGTTAGTGATCTATCAAGGGATTGCATCCAAGGCCTGGTTGGCCAAGCAGGAACTTTCTGATGGTCTCTGTCCTATTTGTCTTTGCTCAAAGACCGTGAAGCATATTTTTTTAGAAGTTTCAGTTTGCCAAATGGAGGTATATAGAGGATCATTATTCAGTTTTGCTGTAAGGCAGGGTTCATTGGCATTTTGCATTGGCTATGTTCATACTGCCTTCTATGGGATATGGCGGTTCTTGCAGATTTTGGCCTTATTCATTCTATGGAAAATCAGGTGTAAGTTTATTTTTGATCATAAAGATAGCCGACTGTTTGCTTTTTGTTGCACGTGGAGGGATAAGTCACAACATCAACTCTTCGTTAAGGGAGCTTCGATGATCATGGATGCTCAATATTTAGATACCATAGCTTATTCTGATTTTATCTCAGTTTTACTAGCTTTAAGAAAGAGCTTATGGTATTCATTGTATATACAATTCCACAGTTTACTTGACTAGAAAATATTTTCTGTAAATATAAGACAATTTTCAAATAGAAAATTGTAAATTTTTTGCAGCTGTGTTAACCTTTTTATCTTATTTATGTACATTAATATAATTTCATTTCATTTCATTGTTTTTTTTTCTTTTATGGCAGCACTTTTCTGAACAGAACTTTTTTGCTTTCTCCTTGTTGACCATAGATACCTTCGACAAATGTTGCGGAAAATCATCAAGTGAAAAATGCTACTGTTATGTCTGAGATAGCAGGTTCCAAATTATTGTATGACGATGAGCTTGACTCAACCACACTCGCACAATCTATTAATGACATTTTAGGTAAGTAATTTTCTTATCTTTTTACTGATCCTCAGCTCTTATGCACACAAATTTCAGTTTGCACAACAGACCAATTTGAAATGGGCAACTTTCTGAAATACTGTGCTGTTTTAGGAAGAAAATGGCAAGGGGTAATACACAGAAACTGATGTTTTTCTGTAAAACCAATTTGCAAATTGAAATTATTGATCAATTGCAGAAGTACATGAATAAAATAAAGCCACAATAATTTGAGCCTCGCATGTAGTGGAGGCCTAGGTTACTATCTATGTGTTAATCTAGACATGGCACTTTGTGCATTTCTACAGTTAGAAGTTGTAACTCCAAATAAATTGAATTTGACCTTGGGCTGAACAAAATGTTTAGCTAACTGTGACTAGTAGCCAATTGATTGTACATGTATTTTCCCGGAAACTTAATTAATTTGATTCTTCAAAGTCAGAATGATCAAGTTTGTTGACAAGACACTGTTTAAGGGTTTCCCTCAAATTTCAATTCTTTGTAACTAATCTCATTTTGTGTTGGATTATGGAATGTGTTGATTCTGCCTTCAATACTTGTGATGACATAAACTTCAATCCTCAGTTGTACGGTTGAAAATGTATTTGCTTATTCCAGTAAAAAAATTCATTTGTGTATCGTATTCATCTTTTCGAGGTTTAGCATAGTATATATTTTTCCAGTTGTCAAATAGCCTCCAGGTTTAGTTGAAATGATGTAGACTAAGTATTCCCACCATGTTGATGTGTAATGTTCCTAACTGTGAACTTCAGTGATAAACAAAGCAAATAGAGAGACCAACATCCAGAAATGAGATGCTATCACTAAACACACATGAAAACGCTGGAAATAGAGAACTCCTGAGCCATTTTATTAAATCATCATGGGGCAAATACAACAGTGAATGGAATGGTGCACCTGGGCTTGTCTCCAAGGACAAGCGTGACAAAAACCAAGTGAGCAAATGATGATCTGAGGGCTGCCCAACTGCTGCTCCAGAAGTGATCCATGCTGCCCAGAAACTACAGTATCTGCTGGAAAGGATGTGCTGGAATCCCTGCTTCCCTTGCTCAGAAAATTGTGAAACTTCAGCTCCCAGATCCTCAAACAAAACCCACCAAAACCCAGGAAGGGTTTGGCCTAGTTCAGACCCCTTGAAAATCGACCCCCAGGGAGCCCGTCCTCCTCCTCAAGCTAGCAAACTCGGCTTGTCTGAAATGTGTTGGGAAGGCTCTCCAAATCTGCCCCAAATCACTGAGATGCTATCCCTTATAAATTTCCACTCTGGTCCCGGTGCTGTGGCTCTATCCCTCAATACCCACGTGAGCCTAGTCTAGCCCTTTGCGCAGTCCTCCAAGGCTGAATTTCAAACTGCCCAAATGCTGCACCCACCTGCTCCAAAAGTCCTCCCAAAGGCTGGTCTCTTGATGTACTCCAACTCTCCAAGTTTCTGCAAGAAGTGCTGCCTGGATGAACCTCTAATTACTACTATGTGTTCCCCTCTCTGCGTGGTCCAGAAATACGCTCTGCTGGTCTGTGGGCTGAGTGTAATGGCTATGAATCTTCCGGGGTGCTCCTCTAGGTAATCTGAAAATGCCTTCCTAGGGTGGCACTTGTAGTCCCTCGAAGACAAGGTTGAATTTCTCGCCTGAGAGACTCGTGGCTAAATGGCCAGTTGACTTGGCTAAGCAGCTTGAGTAAACATACAAGTGAGTTCGATGTGCAAGTATGAATGAATCATCTATTGAGGAGCTCTTCCTCCTTATAACTTTGTGGGCCTCCTTTCTCGCCATGTAGGCCCCTCCACAAACCATACGATTTCCCCTCCAAGGCAATTCCAATTGCCCAAGTGCCCAATGCGTTCTCCCATGTGGGTGGCCCCCATTTTCCACTAGCAATTTAATCCAACCTTCATTTCTCCTAAGTCCCTAAGTCAAAATTGCCTTATACAAAATTGTGGAGAGACCAAACTTGTTACAAATCCATTTGGGAAGGGACATGAAAGTCCTCCCCTCCCTAATGTTGCTTTCCCTCGAGCAACTTCAGCGCTGGGTGCTCCAGAATGTGCTCAGCCTCCCATGTGGCATCTTCATCCGGCAAGTTCTTCCAACTCACCAAAAACTCCCTAATGGTCCTGCTCCTCAACTTCCTCTCCCATCTCTCCAAAATGGCCTCAGGCTCCAAAACCAAATGGCCCTCATCATCCAGTGGAGGTAACTCAACTATTGCTGTCACCTGTTGTCCCAACACCTTTTTGAGGCATAAGACATGGAATATGTTGTTAATCCTGCTCCCCAGAGGCAGCTCTGGCTTGTAGGCCACCTCCCCAACTCGTCTGACTACCCTGTACGACCCATAAAAATGTGGTTGTAGCTTCTCGACCCCCTTTTGCTTCAAGGTGGATTGTCTGTATGGCTGTAACCGGAGGTACACCAAATCCCCCTCCTCAAAATGCCTCTTAGTTTGGTGCCTATCTGCGTAGGTCTTTTGCTGATTTTGTGCTGTCACTAAGTTATGCTTAAGAGCCTTGAGGATGTCTTGGCTCTCTAGGATTTAGTCTTTGGCCTTTGGGGCCCGACTGTCTCCAAAAACAACATCAACAAAAGGCAATGCATCATAACCATACAAGGCACGGAAAGGAGTCATATCGATGGACATGTGATGGGTGGTGTTGTAGCAATACTCGCCCCAGTGCTGCCATCGTTTCCAAGCCCTTTGTTGCCCAGTCATGTAGTTCCTCAGGTACCCCTCCAACCACTGATTAATTCGCTCGGTCTGGCCATCTGTTTGGGGGTGGTAGCTCGTGCTAAGGGTGAGCTCAGTACCAACCAACTTGAAGAGCTCTTGCCAGAATCCTCCCATGAACTTGTTGTCCCGGTCACTCACTATGTTCTTAGGAAGCCCGTGTAACCGGAAGACCTCCCTGAAGAATAACTCCGCAACCTGTGAAGCTTAACATCAAGTCGGGATGGCGAAAAAGTGGGCATAGTTGTTCAACTAATCAACTACTACATAGATGCAATCCTTGCCTTGTACTGTGGGGAGCCTAGTGATGAAGTCCATGGAGATACTCTCCCATTTTCCCTTGGGGATGGGAAGCGACTGCAATAACCTGGTGGGATGAATCAACTCCCCTTTGTTCCTCTGACATGCTTCACATTCCCATATGTGCCTCAACACGTCCCCCTTGAGGCCCTTCCATGTGAAATGCTCCCAGACTGCCATGTATGTTTTCCTGAACCCCTGATTCCTTGACAATGGCGAGCTATGTGCTGCCTGGAGCACACTCTCCCTCAACTGCGAGTTGGGAACCAGAAATATGCGCCCCTTGTAGTAGATGGCCTCGTCCATCACCCGGTAGCAATCATCTATGTGGGTCCCCTCCAGAATCTCGCATGCCCTCTTGTCCTTAGAATACTCAACCAATAACCAGGCCTTCCAATCATGGCAAATGCTCATGAGTGATAGGCCTGGGGCTCTCCTGGATAGGGCATCAACCACCACATTGTGTTTCCCCTGCACATACTCTATGTCAAAATCATAGGTCTGCACCTTACTGACCCATCTCTATTGTCTGTTGTTGAGGCCCTGTTGCCCCATAAAGTGACGAAGACTGTTGTGATCAGTCTTCACCCAGAACTTGTTACCCACTAAATATTGTCGAAATTTGGCCAAGGCATGCATAATGGCCAACATCTCTTGGTCATATATAGAATGTGACCTCTCATGGGGTAAAAGATTCTGACTCTCGAAAGTAATGGGGTACCCATCCTGAGATAGTACTGCCCCAACTCCCTCCTCGGATGGTTCACACTCCATGGTGAAGGGTTGGGAGAAGTCCGAAAGTGCCAATACTGGACAACTGCTCATCACCTCCTTGAGGCAGTCAAAAGCTGATTGTGCCCCATCTGTTCATGCAAAAGCCCCTCTCTTAGTTAAATCCGCGAGGGGAGTTGCTAACTGCGAAAACCCCTTGATGAACTTCCGGTAATACGTGCATATGCCCAAGAAGCCCCTCAGCACTGTCACATCTTTGGGTACTGGCCAATCACGGATAGTTGGTATCTTCTCCTCATAGACCTTCACCCCATCAACGCCAATGATATGCGCCAAGTAGAGCATCTCGGTCAGTCCAAACTCACACTTGGACAACTTGGCATAGAATTGCAGTTCCTCCAAAATACGCAGCACCTCTTCCAAGTATTGGAGATGCTCCTCCCAAGTTCTACTGTATATCAATATGTCATCAAAGAAAACCAATACAAACCTCCTCAACTGCCTCTAGAACACATGGTTCATACATGACTGAAAGGTAGCCAGGGTGTTGGTCAACGCAAAGGGCATGACTAGGAACTCAAAGTGCCCATAATGGCATCGAAAAGCTGTCTTGGGGATATCCTAATCTTAACTTTGATTGCATTCCTCGCAAACTGCCCACAGCTTCCTAAGCCCTATCAACCGAAGGACTGAGCCTCTAGGCTCTGGGCAATCCCGACACTCACTGAATTACTCCCTTAGCCAATTGCGTCAACCCTCTTGGTCTCTGCGTGGCTCTTCGTGAGCCTTTTTTAACCTCCTTAGACTCTACGCTGGCCTCTCTTTGGTCCGAATTGATGACGCAGTCCCTTTGCATCAATTCTTCTTCGCTGCTTTCTGCTAGGAACAACTTCTGTCACTCAGGACATTTGTTTCTGCTGCAAATGCTCTGCATCAACTGGTGCTTTCAGCTCTTTTGTGATCTGCGACCACGCTCTGATACCATGTTGAAATTTCTAAGTATTACTCGTTAGAAATTTTATATGTATTCTCTAGTTTATTTTGCCTACTTGTTAATTACAAACAATTATATAACCATATAAACATTGAAATAAACACTATACAGTCTCAACCATCTACAGATCAACAACTGAAAGAAATAGACAAACACACAAGTGACATCGTTATTTATGGACAGCACGTCCTCGGAAAACCCAACCTGGGAAAACTGATGCGACAATTCTGAGGGTTATTTAATTATGCATTTTTTCTGAGTACAACTGGGTGCCAAGCCGTCTCACCCTACTGAGAAAATAATCCGATAGTAATACCTCTCTATTCGGAAGCAGATATTCAGAAAATCTTCCCCACGAAATCCTCTCCAACACAACTGAAGCAATGCGTCAGCCATCCTGGCCTCTACGTTAGCTTGAAAACCCCCTGCGTCAACTTTCTGAGGCCCTACGCAACTTCTATGGCTCTCTGTGTTACTCCTGCACCCTTTGCATGGATGACGTAGGCCCTCCTGGCCTTTGCGCTGCCTCTCCTAGCCTTTGCATGGCTCCCTCTGGCTTCTGCGTTTGCCTCTTTACCTTTGCGCTGGTCTTCCAACACAATCTCTGCCTCTCTGTCTCGTACTCACTGCCTCTCGCTGCAAACTGATCACTGATTCGACTTCTCTTAGCAAACCCCGTTCTAGAAAATCAAATGACTGATCACTCTGGTGTATCCTCCAACTGACTCTCAAGCTTCCTCTTATACTTTTCCTATTGGTCCTTCAACAAATGAGATTATATCTCTAATTAATGACTAAGATTAGATTTGGCTTGATCCATGTCCTTTAGAACCTTCTAAGCTAGTTTTATATTAATACCCATTAATATTTTATTTTTCCTAAGTTTAGACTTAGGAACTCCATTAAAAATATTAATTATTTTAATATCTCCTTACCTGGGTAGAGTCTGCCTAAACCATTTCTGGGTCTTGGAGATCTCATGTGCTTTAGCCTCTCCACCAATTTTATATGTATTCTCTGGTTTATTTCGCCTACTTGTTAATTACGAACAATTATATAACCATATAAATACTGAAATAAACATAATACAGTCTCAACCATCTGCAGATCAACCACTGAAAGAAATAGACAAACACACAAGTGACACTGTTATTTATGGACAACACGTCCCCAGAAAATCCAACTTGGGAAAACCGATGCAACAATATTGATGGTTGTTTAATTATGCATTCTTTCTGAGTACAACTGGGTGCCAAACCGTCTCACCCTATTGAGAAAATAATTCGACAATAATACCTCTCTATTTGGAAGCAGATATTCAGAAAATATTCCCCACGAAATCCTCTCCAACACAACTGAAGCATTGCGTCAGCCTAAAAACCCCCTTCGTCAGCTTTCTGAGGCTCTACGCAACTTTTATGGCTCTCTGTGTCACTCCTGCACCCTTTGCATGGATGACGCAAGCCCTCCTAGCCTTTGCGTTGTCTCTCTTAGCCTCTGCGTGGCTCCCTCTGGCTTCTGTGTCTGCCTCTCTACCTTTGCGCTGGTCTTCCGACACAATCTCTGCCTCTCTGTCTCGTACTCACTGCCTCTTGCTGCAAACTGATCACTGATTCGACTTCTCTTAGCAAACCCTGCTCTAGAAAATCAAATGACTGATCACTCTGGTGTATCCTCCAACGGACCCTCAAGCTTCCTCTTATACTTTTCCTGTTGGTCCTTCAACGAATGAGATTATATCTCTAATTAATGACTAAGATTAGATTTGGATTGATCCACGTCCTTTAGAACCTTCTAACCTAGTTTTATATTAATACCCATTAATATTTTATTTTTCCTAAGTTTAGACTTAGGAACTCCATTAAAAATTTTAATTATTTTAATATCTCCTTAACCTGGTAGAATCTGCCTAAACCATTTCTGGGTCTTGGAGGTCTCATGTGCTTTAGCCTCTCCACCAATTTTCATGGCTAGAGCGCATTCGATGCTACTCCAAATCAACACTCTAACATTTCCTTCTGTCCCTTTGCTACATTATTTAGAGTCTTCCAAAGGTTATCAAAGGCCATCTCCTCCCTGCTCTTGGGCTCTCGCATGTCTTCCCCTACTACTGCCTTTCCCCTATTCTCAGTGTCTGGAGTGATCTCCAGCTCTCTTTCTCTGCTTCGGTACCTCTGTCTCCTGTATGTAATATTCTGCTGGGCCCCTTCTCTCATAGGAGAAACTCCCTACGGCTGAGCCAAGATCTGGGCTCTGATACCATTGTAATGTTCCTAACTAGGAAATTCAGTGATAAACAAAGCAAACAGACAAACCAACATCCATAAATGAGATGCAACCATTAAACACCCATGAAAACGCTGGAATTAGAGAATTCCTGAGCCATTTTATTAAATCATCATGGGGCAAATGCCAAATACAACAGTGAATGGAATGGTGCACCTAGGCTTGTCTCCAAGGACAAGCGTGACAAAACCTAGGTGAGCAAATGATGATCTGAGGGCTGCCCAACTGCTGCTCTAGAAGTGATTCACGCTGCCCAGAAACTGTGTTGTCTGCTGAAAAGGATGTGCAGAAACCGTTGCTTCCCTTGCTCAGAAAATTGTGAAACTTCAACTCCAGGATCCTCAACCAAAACCCACCAAAAGCCAGAAAGGGTTTGGCCTAGTTTAGACCTCTGAAAATCGACCCCCAAGGAGCCTGTCCTCCTCCTCAAGTTGGCAAACTCGGCCTATTTGAAACGTGTTGGGAAAACTCTCCAAATCTGCCCCAAATCACTGAGATGCTATCCCTTAAGAATTTCCACTCTTCTCCAATCTGGTCCCAGTGCTGTGGCTGTCTCCCTCAATACCCATGTGAGCCCAATTTGGCCGTCTGTGCAGTCCTCCAAGGCTGAATTTCGAGCTGCCTAAATGCTGCACCCACTTGCTCCAAAACTCATCGCAAAGGCTGGTCTCCTAATGTACTCCAACTCTCCAAGTTTCTCCGACAAGTGTTGCCTAGATGAACCCTTGATCACAACTGCGTGTTCCCCTCTCTACGAGGTCCAGAAATATGCTCTGCTAGTCTGTGGGCTGAGTGTAATGGCTACGAGTCTTTCCTGGTTCTCCTCAAGGTAATTTGAAAATGCCTACCTAGGGTGGCACTTGTAGTCCACCGAAGGTAAGGTTGAATCTCCCGCCTGAGAGACTTATGGCTAAACAGCGAGTTGACTCGGCTAAGCAGCTCAAGCTAACATACAAGTGAGTTTGATGTGCAAGTATGAATGAATCATCTATTGAGGAGTTCTTCCTCCTTATAACTTCGTGGGCCTCCTTTTCCCCGATGTGGGCCCCTCCACAAGCCATACGATTTCCCCTCCAAGGCAATCTGAATTGCCCAAGTGCCCAATGCATTTTCCCACGTGGGTGGCCCCCACCTTCCACTATCAATTTAATCCAACCTTCATTTCTCCTAAGTCCCTAAGTCAAAATTGCTTGGGTCCTTTACTTATCAAAATTTTATACAAAATTGTGGAGAGATCAAACCTGTTACAAATCCATTTGGGAAGGGACATGACATGATGTAATAAGAATACTGTCTCTATTTGTTCAGTACGAAAGGAAATGGGAATGTGGCATATCTGCTACTTATTCCATAGGGCAAGGGTTGTCAGAAAATTTTCTTTCCAACCAAGATTGAAAACATTTGAACCATTGAGAAGCTTTTTCTATAGGCCAGTATGAAGGAGATGTGTAATTCCATGCTCAAGGTGGAGTTGACACATGACATTTAAAAATTATATATTAATAACAACGAAATTTTCAGTGTTGGCCTTAAGCAATATGTTTCTTAGTATGAATTAGATTATCTACTAAACTTGAATTGCTCATTTATGATCCCATTGAACACATATGATTCAAAGTCAAAACCACACAGACAAAATTCATTCTCTTTTTTTTCTATGGAAAAAAAAATATCGTGGTCACCAAATTGTGCAACGAAACCTATTAGCAAAGATTTTCATATGGTAAGGCAATAAAATACCATATGAATGAAGTCTTTTAAGTGAGAAGAGGGTAAAACTTGAGAAAGCTTTGCACCTCAAATGGTATCCCTCCTGGCGCTTGATAGATATGGAGTTAATATGGATATATGCTCGTGTTAAGCTAAAGTGTAAGCCTATTAAAGAGAGGGATGTGGAACAAAATGTTTTGTTTCCTCAATGGACATCTAAAATAAAGGGACAGGTCAAATGATGTGGTTGGTTCTTCATGAGTTATTTACAATATACAGCTTACGAAACCTCTTGTGCTCCTCTTTCTTATCTGGGTTCACTTTGTGTTGATTTGGGGTAGCATTGGATGTGCTCTAGCCATGAAAATTGGTGGAGAGGCTAAAGCACATGAGATCTCCAAGACCCAAAAATCGTTTTGGAAAATTCCATCCAGATGAGGAGTTATTAAAATAATTAATTTCTTTAATGAGTTCCTAAGTCTAAACTTAGGAAAATAAAAATATTAATGAGTATTAATAAAAATAAGGATGAGAAGCTTTTAAAAGATAAGGTTCAAGTCTATTTTAATCTTAGTCGTTGATTAGGGACTTAATCTCGACTGTTGATTCATCAACAAGAAAAGTATAAGAGGGGGCTTGAGGGTTAGTTGGAGATACACTGAGGGAGACTAGTTACTTCGATTTCTGGAGCAGAGCTTGTTGAGAAATTCGAACTAGAAGACTGGATTGCAGTAAGAGGTACTGAGTATAGAGTAGAGAGGCAGACACAACGTAGGAGGATCAACGCAGAGATCAGAGAGGTAGACACAGGGCCACTTAGGAAGACATAGAGGCAACAGGACTGCGTGGTCACTGGAGGGCCTACGTGAGTGACGCAGAGAGACCCAGTGCTGACGCAGAGAGGCAGAACGCTGACGTAGAGGGTCTGGGAGTTGCGCAGAGGCTAGCTGGTCTGACGCTGAGCCTAGCGTAGGTGCTGGAGAATTTATCTCTGTTGGGTGAGCTAGTTTGGCACCCTAGTTGTACTCAAGAAAAACTGATTAATAAAATCCTCCCCTGCTGCACTGGTTTTCCCGCATTGGGTTTTTCTGGGGACAATTGTCCAAAAATAACTGTGTTGATGTGTTGATTCTTGTGCATGTATTTGTTTCTATTTAATGGTGTGATATATGTAGTAAAATTTATTTTAAAATTTACTGAAGAGATTTCATAAATAACTTATTGAAGAATAAGTAGGAAAAATAAATCAGTTGCTGTAGTAATAGAATTTTCACATGGTATCAGAGCAAAGAATCAGAGACAAGAAGGGAAAATCAATTATGGGTCGAGATCATGATGTAGAGGCATCAGCATCAGGAGACGTGCAGATTTTCAGAAAATTGCACAAGAGACAAAAATTTCGATTTCTCTATGTTTGCTTCCAGATTGGAAGAAGAAGTTGCTTGTCTAAGAAGCTCGACATCATCTGAGGTATGGTATATAGACAGTGGAGCCTCTTGGCATATGATAGGAATCTGGGAATGTTTCTCAGATTTCAGGAGGAAAGGATGAATTTTCAAATCATCATGGGGAATAAGGCAAAGTGTACTCCAATAGGGAAGGGTACCATAGTTTTTCAAATAGAGACAGGAAAGCGGTTCCGAGCTACCAATGCGCTGCATGTGCTAGGGCTAGGGATGAACTTACTTTCCGTATCACAACTTCAAAGCAAGGGCTGTGATGTTTTCTTCATTAAGGAGAAAGTATACGTCAAACACCCAAGCTGGAAAAAGAAAGTGCAGATTGGAATAAGGAATAACAGGTTGTAAAGGTTACAGCTAGAATCACCAATGGCATTGATAGGCAGTCATGGAGACAAGGATCTGAATGAACTATGGCACATAAGATTGGGACATTTGCACCATGGGGCTTTGAGAATTCTCAGGAAAACTCTAACAGGAGTTCCAGATCTTAGTACAGAACGAGATGATGTATGCAGAGGATGTGCTCTGGGCAAGTATGCCAAAGCAACATTTCTTAGAAGTAAAAACAGGGCCAAGAGTGTACTAGGATTGATACACTCATATATTTGTGGACCAACGTCCACTAAAGCTCTTAGTGGTGCTGAATACTTCATCCCCTTCATTGATGACCACTCCAACAAAACTTGGATTTATTTTCTGAAAACCAAGGACGAGGTTTTTTGTTGATTCAGAGAGTTCAAGGCTTTGGTGGAGAATATGATTGGAAAGAAAATAAAAGTTTTGCGCTTAGACAATGGTGGAGAATATGTCGACAAGGACTTCACAGATTTTTGCGCTAGGGAGGTATCAGAAGAGCATGGACAACTCCGTACAATCTAGAGCAGAATATGGTAGCAAAAAGGAAGAATAGGACTATCGTGGAAGCAAGCCATGGCCATGATGTATGATCAGAATATGCCAAAATTCCTGTGGGCGAAAGCATGCAATACATTAGCCTATGTCCAGAATAGAACTCCTCATCGGGCATTAGGCAAGATTACTCCAGAGAAAGTCTTCACTGGGAAGACACCTGAAGTCAGTCATTCCAGGATTTTTGGGAGCTTAGCATATTGCCGCATACTCGAGGAGAAGAGGAAGAAGTTGGATCAAACTACAGAGAAAGGATATCTATTGGGATATAGCGAGAATGCTAAGGCATATAGAATCTATCTTCCAGGGAGCAGGAAGGTAGTAGTTCAACGAGATGTGAAGTTCATGGAAGATAGGGCCTTCAGAAAATCTCGAGAAATGCCTTCCGAAGAGCAGTCAAAAGATGAGTCGTTGGTCAAACCACTTCAACCAGTGGAAGCCAAGAATTCTCCTTCAGAACAGGAAGAATCACAAGAAGAGGAGGAGCTGATAGATGCACCTGCTACCAGAGGAAAAACAAGCCCAGAACTCTGACGGATTCTGCGGGATGCAAAAGATTTCATTGGAGCACCGAGAAACAATAACATGCAACGGAGACAAACAGAGAGATATTAGGCCTTAGTAGCTCAAGATGGGGAGCCTTCCAGTTTTCTGGAAGCCGCTCACCATCAAGTTTGGATGGATGCAATGGTGGAGGAGTAAAACTTTATAATGGTGAACGATGTCTGGGAAGTCGTGCCTAGGCCTCAGGACATATCAGTGGTAGGTTCAAGATGGATCGACAAGATTAAATACGTTGCAGATGGTAGTGTGGAAAAGTACAAAGCCAAGTTTGTGGCTAAGGGGTATGCTCAGAAGGAAGGAATAGACTATGAAGAGACCTTCTCCCCACTAGCCAGGTATACATCTATTAGAACCGTGATATCTCTTGCAGCACAGATGAGATAGAAGATTCATCAGATGGATGTCAAAAAGACATTCTTGAACGGGGTGATAGAAGAAGTATACATTGAACAACCTGAACGTTTTGAGACACATGAGAAGAAGTCTCATGTATGCAGATTGAAGAAAGCCTTGTATGGGCTCAAACAGGCACCTAAAGCATGGTATGGTTGAATTGATGGCTACTTGCAAAAGATGGGGTTTGTCAAGAGTGATGCAGATCCCAATCTCTATTATCTGGTTGTAGAGA
>APFE030879243.1:174874-185277 GCA_000404065.3 Pinus taeda
AACTCCTAATGAGTTTATAAATAGGAGAGATATGAATTCATTTTGTATGATCACTTGGATTGGATCATTCTCTCTCTTGAGAATTTCACATTTCTTTCTTGGAGGACTAATTGGAGCATGGATGAATTTTGATGTTTGGATTGGACTTTCTTATCTTGGAGCTTCTTTATTGGAAAATGTATTGATGGTTGGATATATTCTCTTACATGTAAGTACGATATTGATGCTATTTTCTTTTACTTTGTCACATACACTGATCATGGGATTTTCGCTATTTTAGGGCTAATTGGTGCATGCATTTACTGCTTCATTGTGGAATTATGTTTCTATATAACATATCTCTATGTATGGGCCATGTTGGTGGGATTGTCGCCATTAGATAGTTATTTGCACATTATTTTAGTTGATGGGCTAATGTAGGTCAAATTAGGTAATTCTAACTCCTAATGAGTTTATAAATAGGAGAGATATGAATTCATTTTGTATGATCACTTGGATTGGATCATTCTCTCTCTTGAGAATTTCACATTTCTTTCTTGGAGGACTAATTGGAGCATGGATGAATTTTGATGTTTGGATTGGACTTTCTTATCTTGGAGCTTCTTTATTGGAAAATGTATTGATGGTTGGATATACTCTCTTACATGTAAGTACGATACTGATGCTATTTTCTTTTACTTTGTCACATACACTGATCCTGGGATTTTTGCTATTTTAAGGCTAATTAGTGCATGCATTTACTGCTTCATTGTGGAATTATGTTTCTATATAGCATATCTCTATGTATGGGCGATGTTTGTTGAACGAATTGCCCTAGATATTGAAGTTAGCTTGATAAGCCATCTTCATTTGCTAGCAAAGTATAAACGCTTTAAGGTCACTTTCTTTTTTTTGCCCTAACGTTGGACAAAGTTGCCCTTAAAGACTCCTTGAGCTAGAAACGAGATCCATTCTCACAATTTTGTTGATTTCTGGTAGTATCAGATGTGCTCTAAGTCTCAAATTCTGCAGGGAGGCTTAGGCACATGTATTCCAAAGAACCCAGAATGCGTTTTGGGAAATTCCACCCAGAAACAGTTGTATTAAAATAATTAATTATTTTGAAAGGGACCTTAAGTCTGAACTTAGGAAAATAAAATAATTAAAGGATATTAATATAAACTGTGGGTGTAACTTCTAGAAGAAGACGAGGATTAAACATAAATGATTTTAGCCATTGATTAGCCTAATCTGGGCCATTGAATGTCAACGAGGAGATTATTTAAGGAGGCTTGAGGGCCACTTGGAAAGATACACAGAGAGTTCAGTGAATTGATTTTCTGAAGCAGAGCAAAGGAGCTGTTGGGAGAATTTTGATAGTGAGTTGTTGCAGTGAGGGGTAGGGATAGTTTGGTTGGAGCATCTTCTCCAGGACCCAAGATACGCAACAGAGAGAGGCAGAAAGACACCAGAAGGGTTGACACTAGGCCAGAAGGACCCACGTAGAGCTTGACACTGAGCCAGAAGGGCTCACGTAGAGATAACACAGTCATCCAGAGTAGAAGTCCGAGTTTTGCAGAGGAGTTGACAATTCTGAGCTGAGAGGGCTGGAAATTGCTCCAGAAGGCAAGACATTGCCTAGTTGAGCTAACGCAGGGCCTACGCAGGGCCAACACAGAGATAGCCGGGGACGGTTCAGCCACGCACAACTTCATTAATGCACAAATGATTCAAAGGAAGGGCATCACAGCGAAGGAGTTTGAGGAATTTTCGGTTCTTTTGCCGGAAGACAGAACCATGCAGTGCACTCACTATGTTCCCGCCTTGACAGTCACCATGGGGAACTATTTAGTGACATTCCACTTTTTTGTGGTAGATGTGTCGAACACCAACGTGGTGATGGGTGTCCATTGGCTCTATTCACTTGGCCGAGTCACTACAGATTGGAGGAATTTGGAGATGGAATTCACAGGGCTAGATGGCAAATTGGTTTTGCTGAGGGGTATGCACTCTTACCCTCCACACACTATTTCGACCCAAAGGATGGAGGTTGATCTAAGGCATGGTGATCTTGTGTGGGCCGTGGAGTTGAGGATTTCTGAGCCTAGGGATCAGCCCAAGCCACCACACCCGGACATACAGGCTATTTTGGACAAGTACACGATGGTGTTTGGAGACACACTGCTTGGGCAACCCCCTGATCAGGGTTTTGAGCATACTATTGAGTTAGAGCCGGGGGTACATGCCATGATCACAACACCTTATAGACATCCCAAGGCATACATGGATGAGATTGAGAGGGCCATTCACGAGTTGTTGGCACTTGGGCACATCAGGCCTAGCTCCAACCCTTTTTCTTCGTCAATTGTCCTGGAGAGGAAGAAGGATGGGTCCTTGAGTCCTTACGCATGTGCATAGATTACCGAGCCCTCAACAAGAAGACGATGAAGAACCGTTACCCCATCCCACACATAGATGAGCTGAGGGGGGCTAAGTTCTTCTCCAAGATTTATTTGCATTCGTGGTACTACCAGATCAGGGTGAGGGACCAGGATGCCCCTAAGACAACTTTCAGGTGCCACTATGGGCACTTCGAGTTCTTGGTTATGCCCTTTGGGCTGACCAACGCACCAGCCACCTTGCAATATTGCATGGACCATGTATTTCATGGGTAGTTGTAGAAGTTTGTGTTGGTGTTCTTCGATGATATATTGATCTACAACAGGACCTGGGAGGAACACTCGCAACATTTAGAGACAATGTTGCATATTTTGGAGGAGTAGCAGTTTTACACTAAGTTGTCCAAGTATCAGTTCGGTTTGACGGAGATGCTCTATCTAGGGCACATTATTGGCGAGGATGGTGTGAGAGTCCATGAGGAGAAGATCAGGGCCTTTTGGGATTGGCCAAAGCCCCTGAATGCGACAGAGTTGAGGGGTTTTATGGGCATATGTACCTACTATCGGAAGTTCGTGAAGGGCTTCTCATAGTTAGCAACTCCCCTCACTGATTTGACGAAGAAGGGGGCGTTTGAGTGGATAGATGGGGCGCATGAGGCTTTTGAGCGCCTCAAACAGGCATGAGCATCTGCCCGATGTTGGCACTCCCTGATTTCGCACTACCCTTTGTGCTTGAGTGTGATGCATCATGGGAAGGTGTAGGAGCAATTTTGATGTAGGGGGACACTCGATAACTTTCGAGAGCCAAAAGCTAATGCCCCAAGAGAGATTGTACTCCATTTACGATAAGGAGATGCTAGCCATCGTGCATGCGCTAGCCAAGTTTATGCAGTACTTGGGGGCAAGCAGGTTATGGGTCAAAACATATCACAACAGTCTCAAATTCTTCTTGGAATAGAAGCAGTTGCAGGAGAGGCAACAGAAGTGAGTGAGCAAGCCCCAGGCATACGACTTTGACATTGAGTATGTCAAAGGGAAGAACAACGTGGTAGCTAATGCGTTGTCCAGGAGGTCAACTACCCTTTCATTGATAAGCATTGCACCTGATTGGAGGGCACAATTACTGGTGGAGTATTTCAAGGACCATTTTGCATGTGAGGTTGTTGATGACGCAGTGGTGGATGACCGGTACAAGGTGATGAACGAGGTGATTTACTTCTGGGACTAGATTTATTTAGTAACCAGCCCCTAGTTGAGGGAGAAGATCATGCGGGCAACCATGACTCACCATTATCAGGGCATCAGGGGTTTACCAAGACATACAAGACCATCCGGAAGTGCTTTGCATGGAAGGGCCTTAAGGATGATGTTTTGAGGCATGTCCAAGTGTGTGACACATGCCAAAGAAACAAAGGTGAGCAGACACACCCTACTGTGTTACTACAACGTCTTCCTATTCCTGAGGGGAAGTGGGAGAGTGTGTTGATGGATTTTATCACCGGGTTTCCCACAGTGCAGGACAAGGACTGCATATATGTAGTGGTAGATCGATTAACGAATTTTGCACACTTTTTCTCCATCTCAGCCTGGTCCTCGGCCTCTCAGGTTGCCAATTTTTTTTTCAGGGAGGTATTTCGACTTCATGGTCTCCCAAAGACCATTGTCAGTGATCAGGACAGCAGGTTCATGGGAGGATTTTGGCAGGAGTTGTTTCGACTAGTGGGCACAGAGCTCACTCCAAGCACCAGTTATCACCCCCAGACTGATGGGCAAACAGAGATAGTCAACAAATGGCGGAAGGGTTACCTACGTAACAACGTGATGGGCCATCAACGTGCATGGATACGATGGTTGCACTTGGGCGAGTATTACTACAACACCACGTACCACATGTCCATAGGTATGTCCCCATTTAGAGCCTTGTATGGTTACAATGCATTATCTTTTGCTAACGTGATGTTTGGAGATAGCAAGGCCCCTAGGGCCAAGGATTGGATACAAGAGAGCCAAGATATCTTGAGGGCTCTCAAAGATAACCTACAGACTGTGTAGAACCAGCAGAAGCTCTATGTAGACAAGGGCCGAGTAGAGAAGCGATTTGAGGTTGGGGACTTAGTCTTCTGGAGGCTCTAGTCATATAAGTTATCATCACTCAAGCAGAAGGGGGTTGAGAAGCTCAAGCCTCGCTTCTATGGGCCGTACCGAGTCACTAGGAGAGTCGGGGAGGTAGCATATGAGTTGGAGCTACCCTCGAGGAGCCAAGTACACAACATTTTTCATGTGTCTTGCCTGAAAAAGGCACTGGGGCAGCAGGTGACGCAACTACAGAGCTACCATCCATGGATGATGAGGGGCACTTAGTTTTGGAGCTAGAGGCTATTTTGGACACCCATGAGAGGCACTTGTGGAATAGGGTTATCAAGGAATTTTTGATCAGATGGAAGAACCTACTGGATGAGAATGCCACTTGGGAGGGAGAGCAAATACTTCAGCATCCTTCGTTACAGTTGGTTGAGGACAAGCAATGTTTTGGCAGGGAGCACTGTGATATTTCCACTTAGTAATATTGCGAAGGGGAAATATCATTTTTGCCCAATTTTGGATAAATTCGCACTTGCACTTAGGAAATGCGGGTTTAGAGGTCGCACACGAATTTTTGAGTTAAAGGAAAGCCCAAACATTAGAGGAAGGAGGAGAAAAATCCAACTGCTAGTGGTAAGTGGGGACCACCAATAGAGAAATATGGCCCACAAGGAAACACACACTCATTGGAGGGAGATTGGTGGGGGAAAGTCGAAGATGGGCCCACATGGGCATTGGGGAGGCTCTTTGACAAAAAGAGGAGGAGGCAATAATTTTTTGTCATTCATGATTATTTGAGTTTTCTCTTAGACTAGCGTGCTTGAGCTGAAGCCAAGTCTGCAAATGTTGTTGAGCACGAGGTTTCCGGGTGGAAATCTCACCCCTTGCATGGGTGGACTTCAAGTGCTAGTCGAAGGAGAGAGTCTCATCATTTTCAGATCCATCTGGGAGTAGCGTGGTGTGAGTGTGGGGAGTTTCCAATAGTAGTAATGCAGACACTGCGTAGTCCTTGGTAGTGTATCACATGGGGGTTGCGAAGAGAAGGGACTTTTGGGCTGAAACTTGGGGAGGAGTCCGGGGAAGATATTTGTTGGTGATTATAGTCATTTTGGGGGCATTCAACAGGAGGATTATTAGGTGGGTCGAATTACCCAGCAGTAGTACCATTAAGGGAAATTGGGCCAAAATTCCAAGGTCAACAATTGGCCAATTCTTTCGTGGGTTTTTGTGGGTATTTGGTGAAGAGCCTGAGGTTAATTTCCCGGAATTTTTTGAGTATCGGAGGAGGCCCTAACAACTATTCTTCACAACCAATAGCTCATTTTCTGGGCATTTCAGCGCAGAGCCAAAGGGAGATCAGCCATTACGCTTGGGGGACTTCATCTTCATCACTTGGGCTTAGCTAGCTTTCCTTGAGCAAGCCCAGGTGCATACTTTCCAAGCACCCATTGTAACCTCATGTTTTATCAATAAAATGGCTCAACAATGCAGTTTTTGGTTCTATCTCATGCTCTGATTTGTGGGAAAATTTTGTGTTTTTTTCTATGCATGCTTTGTTTATTACTATAAATTTTCCTTAGGGATATTACAATGTTTGTTTATTTAATGGTTATTGTTTTTCATGTGCTAACTTTGGACATATGGCTAGGGATTGTAAAGTTGTTGATGAGTACAACTATCAAGGACCACCGCCTCCTAATGAATTATCCAGGTACACACGCTCATTTAATGGCTATTGCTTTTTATGTGCTAACTATGGACATATGAATAGGGATTGTGAAGTTTTTGACTATTACAATCATTATCCGCAAAACCCTAGAGGCATGTTTGCAAGATCACGAGACAGATACCAAAAAAATCTTCTATGGATGACATTGAATGCTTCTAATGTCATAATTTCAATCAAAACTCAAGAATGCAGGTACAATCCTGATAAGGAATGTTACAAATGTCATAACTATGGACACATAGCTCGTTACTGCAAGTACAAGATGAAATCAACCATGAATGAAAAGCTTGGGGACGAGAATAAGAAGGTTTATAAAAGAAAATAGATACAAGATGAACAGGTACATGATGAGCAAGAAAAGCAGAAAGAAAAGAGGGTTTCAGTAGTTATGCTTTCAGGGTTTGTAACAAGTCGTAAGGAATCAATGGTTGCTTCGGTTAATGACTCGAGTCAAAATGGTTCCTTAAATGATACATTATTTTGAACAATCTGGCTCATCGACTCATTGAATTTTGAAGAGGGGGATTTTATTCAGCAGTGTGTTGCACGTGTCTACCGTTGACAGATAGACAACATGGACAAGATAGAAACTTCAAAACAGTTGGGTCAAATTTATAACAGATTCAGGTGGGAGCACAAGCAGGTTATAGGTCCCCAGTGATTGTCATTGACAGATTGTTAGAAGAAGGATTCTCGTCAGGGGGAGCACAGGTAGATAATAGGTCCACATGAAGTAGGTAGAATGTTAGGGGAAGTACGCTTTGCCATTGATGTCAAAGGGGGAGAGAAAAACCTGAAAAGGAGATTAAAATCTCGTGAAGGAGATGAACCATGAAGTTAGGGGGAGTTGTACTTGTTGAAAAGTATGACTAGGTTCAATGCATAATGACATGTAATTGTGATTTTATGTAAAGATGTAAAGAAGAAAAATAAAATTATTGTAATACTTGCATCATGGGTTTCATGAGCAAGAGATTTTGTTTTTAGTATAGGCTCCCTTTGAGAGCCCTTAGGGATATTGTCATCTAGTCATAAAAGTTTAAAAAGTCATTGTCATGAAGGCATGTTACACATTGTAAAGAGTCATACTTGTCTTTGTAAGTAATCCTCCAAGACCTTGTCATTAGCCCTCACTTAAGTCGGCCTACAACGAAGAGAAAAATCTAGAAGATGAAGTCAACCTTTCTCTAAGGGATCATGTCGGCTTATGTTAGAAGATAATGTCGACTCAAGGGACATGGTCAAACAAGTATATATACCCATACTTGGCCTCATTTGGAGACATGGAATTCAGTGAAGCAAGTCTACAAAGAAGTGTGAGAAACATATTAGAAGAAGCCTCTACATCAGCGAAGCAAGAAGGAAGGACATCAAAGATCGTTGTGGATTGTTTTGGGCTAGTTTGCTGTCCACATGTGAAGGTAGTAGATCCGAAGGTGTCAAGAGGTGGTCAAAGGATTGTAGTCACATTGAAGTGCTCTTGTTTGGATAGAAATCTTTGCTATAGGAAGCTAAGAGAGGAAAGAATATCCTTCAAGGAGGAGTCTATTCAAGTGGAAACTCTGATCTAGGGTTTCTACTGTCAAGAAAAAGGAGTTGTAGAACGACAAGGAGAGTTCGAAATTGTAGAGGAAATCGAGAAGAAGAAAAGGAAGAGCAGGGTTCAAGAGGAGGCTAGTGACTTTGTCTTGGGAGGACTCTAGTGTCAAGGGTCTTTGTCATGGTCTTGGTATTCGTCAATTGCAGATCTATAAGAAGAATTTCGTTTGGGTTTTCCCCTCAAAGAGTGAGAGGTTTTGGCCTTGGCTGACAAGCCTATATACTGTGTCTCTTGTCTCTTTATTTTTCATGATTTGGTAATTGTCTTAATGAAAAGAACACAATAATAACTCCAGAAGAGAAGATCGTAATCAAGAAGTAAAAATACTATCACAAGCAATTATCATAAGTAGAGAAATACCTAACTATTTATGCCCTAGGTTTCTCAACAATACTCACAAAAGGAGTATGTGTGTTGCCATCAATGACAAAGGAGGTAATTGCTGGATGGTGTTGTCATTGATGTTAACCCATTGAGTTGACTGGGTTTGACTTGGACTAGAAACACCAGTCATTGATGTCAAATTGTTATTGAACGCTTCCTAGTAATTGTTGGATTACATCAAGATGGCAGCGATATTATTGGATGGTTGAAAACCCAAGGTCCTAGGGTTTGGGTTCCCTGGACTAATGATGTACCTTGACTTTGTCTAGGATTTTTGGTAGGTCAAATCATTGAGTTTGAGTCAGGAACCTATGTCATTAGATTCTTCTCGAAAAGATGTGATGTGGGAGGTTGATGAAATTTGATGTGGTAGTCTAGAATTAGACTAATGGTTCAAAAAAACCAATCAGCTGCGTGTTAAACATTATTTTGTACGTGTATTTTCTCTCGAGGTCCTGCTTGTCTGACCAATCACCGTCGGTCCTACTTTGACTTCTTATTCCCCAAGCGCTTCAATCTCCACTGTTGATCTGGGTTCTTCAGATCCAACCAATATCGCGTCATATCATGTGCCAACGAGCCCGGACAATCTCCACCATCAATCTGTCTCGTTCGATCTAACGGTCATCATGCAATCTCACATGAATTCTTGCACGACTGATATCAGGTTGAGAGGGCGCGAGAAAAGTCTTTTTCTCGTGCTACATGTCAACACCTTAGGTTAATCACATGATTTGGAAAAATACCATTTACCATTTTATTTCCATGCGATATACCACTTACCACTTTTAATCTCGCTCACGTGCTCAATACATAACTTTAAGAACCGCGGTTTAATAAAGGTTTAGCTTAATCTCGAAATAGAGCCTTAATGCTAATTGATAGTGATGAACAATAAACATATACATGGAAATAATACTTGATTAGGGTCTCGAATGCCTATCCGCAGATTTAAGAGAATTTCACACCAGGAATAATACACAATGCCACACTTAATCAATTTATTCAATCAAATAGAAATTACAGAGTCTTGGCCCTCTCGGCTCGATTACAACAATTTGTTTGACCTCTGTTTCACTCTCAAATCCTATCTCTCACTCAATCTCTCGCTTACTCACTCACCTGTTCCATTTCAATCTATCATTACATTTTTTCTCCTTTTTTTATGGATCGAATCCTATCCTAACAGCATTGACAACTCAATCTCTATTTTTATTAGCTCAACTATAAATCCCTATTCTCAAGCTCTGATACACACCTATCCTAACAACTTATCTCCAGTTCTAAAAATAATACAATGATTTAATTATTACAACAATTGAGATAAAGATCAATTTGAGGGATCCAACCCTCTCTACTAAACTGAGTTTGACCACTCAGGTCAATAAAATTCATCTCTTGTTAGCCACAAGATGTGAACATATAATCACGTTGCTGGCTAAGTCCAGATGCTCTTGCATTAGACTCCCGGGGAAGAAAAGAATCATCCACCAGACTTTCAGGGTTTACTCCATACTTCTGCAACTCTGTTGTTGTTAATCAACTGGCATCTTCCATTGGCTGTCCCCTCCATTTGACTAGATACTAAAAATAAACCTGTCCTCTGGTTCTTTTGGATACTCTTTTCTCCAGAACAACTTTCACCTCTTTCTTAATTGTCTTTGGCATTTGTTCTTCCCAATTTAAAGTCTGAACTTCATCTTCTGCATGTTCATCCTGTATTTCTGACTTTGTCTCCTTGTATGGATATAAATCTGCAACATTGAAGATAAGTGGTATTCCAATCCCTTCCGGCAACTTAATTTCAATAAGCATTTGTTGAAAATTTTCTCATAATTTTATATGGACCTATCTTTTTCAGTTTCAGTTTGTTATAAGTCCCAACAAGAAATCTTTCTTTCCTCAAGTGTACCATCACTAGATCTCCCACTTGGAATTCTTTTTCTTTCCTGTCATATCAGCTCTCTGTTTGTATTTGCCACTGCTTTCCTGCAATCTGTCTTTGACATCTTGTAGTCTCTGCATCTGCTCTGCAAACTCTTCGGCCTTTGCACTTATTGTCTCCTATTTGCCCAAATTTTTGAGCTCATACACACCTCTTGGATTTGTTCCAAAAACAATTTGAAATGGTGTTAAAATTGGCAACCAGGGCAAAACTTCATGTGGGTCATCTTATTCATGGATGATAATATTTTTATTAGATTCCTCTCGTTGAGAGGTGTAGGATTGA